>FAPS01028890.1:0-14006 GCA_900068365.1 Heliconius elevatus bari
CACTGGTGGGCTATTTCATGTGCTACTACTGATGCAACTCGAGCCTTCGCTGTGGTGGGTGACACACCGTTGTCGTATAACATTGCGATTTCTCTGAAAATAAGACAGAAAGAATTAAGTATCGACCGTTTTCGATTTAAGTCCCAGTCGGAGGAATTAACAATTTTAATTTTCTTGCTCCGGTTAAGACAAATAAGATAAAACGCAACGTTATGTTTTAAAATTCATGTATTATTTTACAATTATTTGTAATATTTCGGAACAGATATCAGCTTAGTAAATGCTATAGTGTGTACCAAGTTCTTTATTGCCTTTTTTTATTAAAATCGTTGGTAGCCTCCGGACTACGATCATCCGGATCGTGTATAATAATATTGGTATAACTGCCAACTTAAGTTATAATGCATTTTGCATTATGTGTGGTAGTAATGAGCTGGTGTGATGATGATTGCAGGATTTGAATATTGGAAATCTTCAGAGGCCAATAGTAAACCATTCGAGTTTAGGCTCGTACAATTCATAGCTCCGAGCACATTCTATAGCATTTCTACCCCTTGGAGTAGAAAAATGTTTTTCTTAGTATTATAAGCTATGTTTTAATATTTAATGCATGGTAAGTGCGTCATTTATTTTATTTCTGCATAATAATACTATTTTTCTATTCTCCTACTGTTCTACTGTTAACATTTCTTTACTATGTAATTAAGTTGTGTGAAAGACAATAATTATTATCATCATTTTTGTTATGTAAAACTCGTAACTAATGTGACATAAATTCTTCAGTTATTTCTGCTACATTTATTCTAATTGTTGTATTTAAAATAAGTATTCCGACCTATGCCTATTTACGTAGTAAATATTAATATTAGCATTTTCTTTTGCTGTGTATAGCCAGAACGATAAAACGAGAATTTCTTAGATAAGCATTCCCTAAGGGGTGCAATTAAATTAACAAAAAACATACAAATAAAAAACCGGTTAAGTGCAAGTCCGATTCGCCCAACGAATGTGGGGGCTTCCGTACCAGTTCCAGGGTTAAAGGTCAAAGGAAAGTATAAAAGTTGACGAACTTAAGATTGCACGCATATGCACTCCGTTTTTAAAATTAACTATAATTATAAGTTTGTTATCGTTTTTATCATATATGAGATATATGTAACTCATCGCAGTCTATACAAATATATATATCTAATTACGGAAGAATAAAACAAAAAAATGCTGCATATATTTATAAGTAAGGCGTTTGCGGATAAATTGAAGGTTGGATACTCTCCCGACAAGATGGACGATTTGTGATGTAGCGTTTTAGTAATATATCTTAAATATTTTTAAAATGTTTTATTTTACGCAATAAGCCTCATTTTCACAATGTAGATTCAATATAAATAAATATAAGATTAAAATTATAAGTTCATCATAAATTAGAAACTTTTTCATTCTAACATCTTTTATTCACAAAATATTAACTTTTGTTCAGAATAAGGATATTTATTCTGTACCAAGATGTGACCATGAACTTATCTTATATTTACTCAGAGAAGGATTTTCTCAGATTTAATATCAACGCGGAGGCTCTATACAGGGATAATCTAGTTATTTTATAATCGATTATTTTTTTATTGTGAAATATGAATATATATATTTTACGATTATTATATGAATTATGATTAAGATTCTTTTAATAGTTAAAAAGTTCCTGATCATACGTAATAGCTATAAGTTCGATCTCCGTAGAACACATGTTTCAATGCAGCGTTAGGTTCCGCCATTCAAAACGTACTCTCTAGATGGTCAGAGAGTCGAATATCTTCGGATACACCACTAATCTATCTGTGCCCACACAAAAATGGTAGTACTTTAAAATTACTTTAAATAACTCACCTAAAAGTCAATAGTCCCCAATTCTCCATAGCTCCTGCTTTGAAATCTGGTAACGCAATCATATCTATCTTTGGTAAAGGGAATTTAATCTTGTAATATTCTTCTAAAAATGTAAGTATTTTTGGACCAATCTCTAAAGCGTATTGGGCAGATGGTAGTGCCTCCTTCCTTGCCCATACTGAGAAATTATTATCGGTCATGTTGCCGAAGTCGGTGACAGCGAATGCGACGAGGTATGTCGACATGGGCAGCGATTCTGCATAGTGATCCCATATGTAGTCTTCCAAGGAATTGCTGAAATAATATTACTAATTAGCAAATTATTGTAAATTTATGTAAGCGCGAAAAGTCGTGAGTTCGATTTCCACTTAAAGAAATTAAATATTTAATATTTTTATATCATATTTTAAGTAAACTCTACAAACACGTGGTCCGTATGATATATTACTTTTCTTTTCCAATAAGCTAAGATCAGCTTTAATTGTATTTTGTTTTCACTCGCTACTCAAAATAGATCTATAATTTTATTTCTTTAAATAGAATTAACTAGGCTATAGAAGATTTTTTGTAATAAAAACTAATACAATACGAGACGTTAAACAGGACAAATTATAAAGCTTGGAAATAAAATTATTTTATTGTAAAATTTTCATCTTAGAACCATATTTAATAAAAATATTTCCAATTATCCTTCATACACAAACAAATCAAGGCACTTACTATTGGTACTCGCTGTCTTTGAACAAATACTTTCGTCAAACCATAAACAACCCTACCCCTAAATTGCTTTAACAAAGATCTAATATTGTTGACACAATAATATGATGCGGGCACATTTTGATGATTCTAACATACTTTGTATTATTTATTATATTTATATGTATAGTTTTATATGGCGTTTTTCACATTATATTATGATATCGAGGCCTGGTAGCACAGAGGTAAAGTATATCGATTATATATGCGATGGTTGTGGGTTCTATTTTCCCGAGTGGGGATTCGGGGACTTTTTTTCGATTCCTCGTTCTAATAACAAGACAGAGGGCGACGTTGAGTTCCGCTACTAAGCACAGAATATCTAAAAAATTGAACGGAATGTGGCAAATAATTGTCGTTTCTATATAGCCTACTGTACCAGCAATTTACTTCGGGTACTTAGAATATAGCCTTCATTCAGTCCGATCCAGTCATTCGCAACTCTTAACTATTTTTACTTACTTAGGTACCATTGCACCACAGTTGCGAAGCGTTAGTAAATGCTAGTATTATTATTAATAAGTATTATAACATAGACATAAGTATATACAGTTATTCATATTCATAGATTTACCTAAACTAAAATAATAAATTATAAGCTTACTGGTTTTCCCTCCTAACAATGTTCATGTTGGAGACAGAAGTCATGTTCTTCGGTCGAGCTATGCTGATAGTAAATTTGGCTTTCAGAGCTGGTTCGTCCCAGCAAGGGAAAGCGCGTCGCGCATCCGTCGCCTGGAACTGTGTTACTGCTATCCATCTGTAATTTACTTTATATCAATCAAGAATCGTGTAGGTTCGATTCCTACTTGAGGAAATTAATATATTTATATTATTTTCTTTTTACGGTACTCGTAGAAAAGCGCATTTGAGTTCCGCAATTCAACATGCATTGCTTGAAAATCGACCGGAATGTGGGGCTCAGACTTTTATCCAGGTTTTATTAGTTTTTAGTGTCACGACAGGTTGTGGGTTCGATTCTCATTCGAGAAAATGAAATATTTAAGATATTAATTTCCTCATTCTAGTAACACGACAATGCCTCTAGATATCAGTGGAAAATGGGGAACGACGGTGTCTCAATGGGAATGGTGGTTCCTAGGTTCCCCTTACCTACCCTAGTACGGGCAGGATTCGACGTAAAGCTAATAAACATTGGTCATGCGTAAAACAAGTAATAAAGAAATAAAAAGGACTTAAATCTGTCTTAAACGTCAACGCAAAGAAAAATTATAGTATACGGAAAGTTTACAATAGCTAATATACCGTTTAGTATTCTACGTGGGAGGTTGTCGTATTACTATGCATTGCTGTTTGTAAGCTTATGTTCTATCAATGAGTCACCTTGTCGCATTTAAATGTATTTATTATTTTACTATGGAGAATGCGTCCATTGTGCCTATTCTGGTCAATATTATCATTATTCTAATAAATAAAAAGAAGTTTCACGATTTTTCACGCCCAACGGGATATGCATAGGAATCTTAGTATTGAGACATATTTTACGCCCACTTTTCAAATATTGTTGTAGCGGAGCTTAACGCAGCGCTGTGTCGAACCAAACGGAGAATAGAAATCAATTTAAAGCAAAACAAGGTAAGCGGAGGAATCCTACCCTAACCCCAAGTCATTCCGTTCGTTTAATATAAAAAATTAAATATAATTTATTTTTTCAAGACCTTTTAACTTTTTTCTCTTCATAAGAACTCCTGTAGAATCCGTGTAGGTTGTCATTCAAGATGCCCGAATAGGTGATGTTTAGTACGTATTGTTGTCCGGCTATCAGAGTTTCCGCTACGCTGATTATATGGAACTGTCTCGGAACATCCTCCGTCCTTCTTACAATTTTAATTTCTTCCCCATCCTCCTTTTTAACTAATTTAATCTTTTGGAAATACAATTCGACTCCATGAAACGTTATTTTATTTGTTTTATTTTTGACTGTCAAAACTATACTCGCTTCACCATCGAATGTGAAATTTCCTTCAAATATATACGGACTTAGTTTTAAATGGTAACGCTCTGGTTTGATATACGTCGGTAGTCTAACATCGATGACAGCGTTTTCATTTTCTTCAGTTGTACGTTCAACATTATTAGTGGTACTTTCAACGGACACTACACTTTTGTCATTATCGTTCTTTAACGGTATAACTAATAACTTAGATTGGTCACAGTGAGTGAGTTCAAATTTCGTAACATTTGCTAGATGATCAGCCTTAGGACAGGCTGCGAAATTATACACTAGAAATGCTGTAGCAACTATTGCTAAGGCGAATATTATGAGGATGACGAAGGCGAGGCCCTTCGACAAGTAGACGCCTCTGGTGGTCTTCGTTGAGAAGTCAGTTTGGAGGTTGCCGTCCATAATGGTTAACGGTTCACGCCCTTGAGTCATCACAGCTTCATTGTTTTGTCTGGAACAGAAATTTTTAGATTAGGTTTTACTATTATAATTTTTGATTTCAAGGATATTGTTTAATTAAATACTTAATACTAGTTTTAAGAATATGTAAAAAAGTGATATAAGAAACATATTCAAAGTACATATTTTGTAAGTAAACTCGTAGGCTACTTGGAAGAATGTTTATGTATGTTCACGCTGAATCTCACTTAAGAAGGGTAGGCAGAGGGAACCTTAGTATCTAAACACCCCATACAGCAGCCGTTCCTACGCTTAGTCTCGTTATCAGAGGAATGTAATGAAAATAATTAATTCCTCCGAGTGAAAATCGAATCCATAATCGTCATGTTTTCAGTCTCACGATATAACTCTCTGCTGCAACGCTACAACGGCCGCTATACATACATAATTATATTTTATGCTAAGCTTAGCTTTTCTAGTATAAAATCGTTTTATACTTTTATTGCTCCAGTTTATTGGTAATGAATATAATGGAGTAATAAAGCTTTAGAGAAGGCGTGTTTTAATATCGCCATAAGTATTGCTAGCACACGCACCTAATGAATAGGTATGAGAAACTATCATACATTATATATATCGATACCTATATTTTAATATACCCTCCAAGATTTATCCCGCATATAGAAGATTTTTTACTAGCATTTTATAATAAATTTATTTAAGAGGTTTTACCCGACTGCGGCAAAACGCAAAAGGAGGGTTATGTTTTTGTGTGCCTTGATGGCGCTCAACGGCGCTGAGTGTTACTGCATATATTTATTAAGTTTACAATATTTACATATATTACAATATTATTTTAAACTGCATCCATACGTTATCAATTCACATTTATATAAAAAAAAGTCCTCAATTTTTATAAAAGTTAAATTACTCTACTATTAAATGGGTTAGTAGGTATATAGGTGAGCTGTGCAAAGGCAAAATTAAAATAAGAGTAGCTCAAATACTTCAATTTTACTTTGAAACTTTTCAACTTTCTCAGTATTCATCAAGAGAAGTCCTTTCTTTAATGTTATGCTTAAAACTTGGAAATGATGCCAAATAAAGTTAAAAGAATAATTTTTTGTTTCAAATTCTCTTTTCCCTTTTTAATGAAAATTTGGTATTTCTTATGATTAAAGGATTTGAAAGTACTTCAGTAGAAATTTTCTTTTGTTATACTGTTTTAATGCTTTTGGTCATATATGTATATTGCCTTGAAGTACATAGAAACCTCTAGAAAACAATATCGACGATACTGAAGGAAGGTCACGTAACCAGCAAGTAGACCCTCGGAGACATTTAGGTATGAGCAGGTCGATCTCAGTGACCAAGGAGAAAGAGGTATGCAGCGATCGTAGAGTTTGGTACTCCGTTCTCTCTGGCTAACTCTCTGAATATAAAGCGTAAAAGTATAAAAAAAATATAGTTATTTATATCGCATTAAAAATAGAAAATCCATTAGGATTTAATATTATTGAAATTCGAACGTTAAGCTTTGTAGCGCAAGACAATAACTACGGCTTATACTATAAATCCCGATACCAACGATATGGACACGCACAGCATTGATAACATATTTCTATGAAACTAGAACTAGGGACGTTTAATTTTTAAAACTCTCTTAAAACAAATTCTTAGCATCACGGTGTATCCCGCATATTTTTTTTCGAGATATTGCGTGTTGAGTGACAAGTAGCGTCACGCCGCGAATTTTTTTGTTACTGGAGCGAGAAAATGACTGTCATTTGTTCCACCAAGTGGGCATCGAACTCGCAACCATCGCGTCAATCATACGTTGCACTATGCCGCTGCGCCAAGACGGCCTCTTAATATTAAGACCTTCAATTTCAATGTAACGTAAAAACTTGATGCTCTGATAAAAACTCAGGCGCTTTGTTATACCAAATTATTATTAAGATTCTTTTATTCCCTTCTTTTATTTCTTCATCCATCATTTCATACACAATATCATTTAATTTCAGATGATGCAGATTTAAATAAAAATATTGTTTCTAGTTCTATTTATAGCTAATGTTATACAAGTGTTATACATTTAACATGAGTCTCGAGTAAAAGCAAAAAGTAGTGTCTTTAGACTAGGTTCTTTCTGGTTATGGTGTAAATTGACATATGGCAGAGGGAACCTGAGAACTTAGTGTTAAGACACTCCACATTAACATTTTTGTTCTCTACTTTCCGCTGAATTCTGAAAGCATTGCTTGCTGAATGACAGAATTAAATGCCGCGCTTAACCCGTTTTCCAGGGCGAGGAAATTAAACAATTAAATATTTCATTTCCTGGACTGGGAATCGAATCTGCCGCGCTTACAGTCGCACGATTATGTCGCTGAGCCACCTATGGCCTCATGTGATAAATGAAACATACATATGTGAAAATTTGTAACAATAAAAAAATGTAAATTTGCATGTATTTTCATTGTAAAACTAATTTCAGTTGCATATCAAAATTTAGTACAGCATCTGTTCAATTAGTTATAGTTCATTAGTTACACACAGTTAGTTTTACATAACGTGTACGTTTTATTTTACGTAAATATATTACTTTTTTTAATAACAAAGAGATTCTAGTGTCAAGACACTCCATTTTCCCCTTTTGAGCGAGAAAATGAAAATATAATACCGGCGTTTACATCCTCACGCTTGTCGGAATCTTTCTTACTTGTATTCTGAAATGGCTTCATAAATCTTTATAACTAAACTATCCCAATAATGTCTGTCTGTGCAACTCATAAATTATTCTTATGATTTAATGGCATAACAATTAGTATACCTACTTCAAACTGCTAATTTTGTATTCACGCATATTAAAGTCTCTTTTAAGATGCAAATACAGGCCAAAGTAGCAACTGTACAAACAAAACTATTCTAATATATATATATACACATGTTTTACATGCAAACCTAAAGAATTTGACATAGTTGACTTGTTTATATTATCATAACTGTACAGGCAGATGAGATTTGACCAAAATGTACAATATATAGGTATATTCAAGGTAGATTATTTATTATTAGTCCGTATCAAGGAATTATCGCGGTTTCTTCACACTATATCCCGTACATGTCAAGATAGGCTGAGTGAAAATGAGAACCTAGTGTTATAACACTTCGTTCTCATTAAGACACTTCTGTTTTCTGCCTGGTTACGCACGCTAGAACCCTTGAGCCACAATTGTATTTTTTTTGTTATTCATAATCGAAACATTGCATCTTGCAAACAGGCAGAGAGAGAACAAGAGATAAATAGCTTCTCATTTCTTTCCTGTACATCCCGCAGGGTAGGCAGAAGAAACTGAGTGCTACGACACTCTCCGTTCCCCACGCTCCACTCTGGCTCTCTCTCACACACTCAACGCCTCTGTCATGAACATTAGTTTCACTTTTCTAACCCTGCTGTTTGCTTCTGCATACAGAAACATTATTACATAACATTATCTTTTTTTTTAAATTTTTATATCTAACAAAAAAAAGATAATGGACGCTTTCCAAAATTCCAGCAGTCATTGTCTATAAGCTGTCGTGAATTTTCGGCACCCTTCAACATTGTCTACACTTGAAATTTTAGTCTGTATGCTATAAGAGATTTGCACAAGCCTTGAAAGCCTACTTAAGGGCATACATTGCATGCAGAATACATATACTCGTACATATAAATTATAAGAAAGAATTCAATATTCCAAATAGGGTTCTTTAGTTTTTAGTAAGAATTGGTAGATACCAAAGAAATACTTTTATTTCATAAACGTATATATTTCAAAGAAAAGTCAGGTATAGCCACAAGCTTACTCCTCTTTAAATAAAAACGCAACCTACTACACGACACACGCCCCATTTAGTATAGAACATCCACTTGCGAACGATCGACAACAGATACAATATAAAAAATCTTCTCAACGCCACATCGACAGGAAATGAGGACTCTTCAGATATACTCTGTTATATTCACGGCACTTCCTTCAACTTATTACTTCCTAAATAAACGTAGCGGCCATTGTTCTAAGAGTTCGTCAATAGATGCCTGTGCACGCATCGCTTTGTATGCAAAGATGGTGTAATTACTTGTTAGAGTAGGTATTGTGATTAAGCCTTTTAAGTGGCAAAAGGCGATCATTTTTTTTAGCTTCAAGCTTTATTGCACGTTGCATGGTAGGCAGAGGGAACTTGGGAAAGTAGTGTTAAGACACTCTGTTCCTTAAAATACTTCCGTTTCCTAATATCTGTCAAATTCTGGAGACATTTCGTGTTGAGTGGCAGAACTGAACGCGAAGCTTTTGAGCAAAGAAATGAAAATATTTTATATTTAATTCCCTCGATTGAGAATCGAACCCATACCCTCTTGCGTTAACAGTCGCATGCTTGTACTCTTACGCCGCGACTATTTAATGCTGTTCAGATGTTGCTTGTTATGAAGTATTGATTAAACCTATAAATACTTTGAATATAACGAGTTAGTCTTCTTATTAAGGTTTACTGATATCTTCTGAGGTAAAATTTTACTTTATAATTTTATTTTTATCTGGCTGTAGAGTGTAGTTTCATAATTTTATTTTTTAAAACGTATCTTAAGTACACTCCATCACCGCTTTATATTGAATGGAATTATTTTTTTAAGTTTTTAAGAAAACTTATTTTGTTTCAGTAGAATGCTTATTATTTATATTCGTATAAATCAAAAGTTATCATGTTAAAATTAAGTTAAAAGGTTCACAGTTGCGAGCTAGCGCTAAGACTCTCCATTCTCCACTTTAAACCCAAATTGATGTGGTGCTGCGACAGCTGCTAAAGCTAAAAAGTTATTTAATATTTATTTTTTAATATTATATAATTCAATATCCAACTTCTTAAATAAAAATGGAAAAGTTACATATTATTTTTTATCCTAAGAGACAGTGTAATAACGTTTGGGTATTATATTCCCTTACGTATTAAAGTTGAGGATGATGAACTTAGTTTTGTTATAGTTTAGGGACAACGGAATATTACTTTTAAGGTCACGGTCATTTGGTTATTTTGATTGAGAAAATTTTGTAAGAAGACATTTCTTTCTCCACTCTCTGGCCTAGTTCAAAACGTAGAGTTTTGAGCATTGAAATAAAATATATTATTTAAAATAACATTTTATTGGTAATTTTATTTAATAAAAATACTCAATATGAAGAATTTTAAAGTAAATATAAATAGTAATGTAATACAGCAGACGAAACATTAAATACGTTGCTAAAGATACAAGTTTAGTATTATTGGGTTAAAATCAACAAGGTCTGGAATACATCGCAATAAATTGTATATGTAACATACAAAAATAGGTAACAACTATTTAATTTAAGATACCTACCGTATTTATTATAATAAATTAATAGTTTAAAAAATCAAAGACGCATGATAAGTTCACTAGTAGACAGTTTAAGGTACAGGTCAGGAACCATCATCAGACCAGCTCCATTGTACCATAATATATTCTTTCGTATGCTACAACAATTAGAAGAGCGTGTAATTCAGATTCTTAAATTTTATTACATAGTTTCTTAGTTACAGCTCGACCAAAAGGCATGTTAATGTTTACAACTGGATTACTTATGCGAGAACTGAAGCGGGATCTGAACTCGTAACCATCACATATTTATGCTACGAAAGCGTATTTTGTCATTTAATTAGACGCTGTATTCTGCAAATAAGAGACGTTCCACTTTAGCGAACCAGAACGAGAAAATGTCTACAAGTAATACTAACTTTTAACGCAGGATTTAAACCCGCAGTAGCATCCAAAGTGTGGAATAGCACTTTACAATTATAATTAATTGTCCCAAGTGTGAAAAGAACCCGCAGCCATCGTATTACAGTCACACGCTGTACCACTGCGTCTAAAGGCCTCATATTATACTTATTTATGGGTAACATAAAATTCAAGGACATCAAAACTCGACACCACGCGTCCTTGGAGACATGAAATTGCGCGCCATTTCACGTGTTCGTTTGGAATAATGTTATATTTTAGTAATATTTATTTGTTTATATTTATGTAAGCTGTGATACTTAGAACAAGTTTTTTTAACAAAAAATATTAATTGTTATTCATTCCATAGTTATATAAAATAAAACTTTCATACTAGGCAAAGAATTTTAATGTGGTTTTCACTAATACACAGTTAATCAAGAGGAATCTTTACTTAGTTATAATATTATATACCTACGCAGCTTAGGTGACAGTACAATCGAGCTGGTCTGACGATGGAGCCAGAACCCAAATAGTGGTACTCTTCAGAGGCTACTAGCAAACCACTGAAGTAGTATATTTAGAGAAAACAATAAAAAACAAAACCTCTATACAGCGATCTATTGACCTTCAACTGTATTCAGTACTCGTTCTCTAATAACGCACAAACAATCGATTTTTAATTTTCTTCTTGACGATGTGATTGATGTAAACAATGAAAGAATTTTTCAATATTTTTGATGCTGCTCACATACTTTGGAACTATATTTTTAGATGTGTCTACGTGAACCTAGAAAATTCGATGGAAAGTTTTTATTGGAATCATATCGCTATGGATATCTTTTTGGTTTTTTTTAGCTTCATGCTGTATGCCGCACATAGCAGGGTAGGCACCTAAAAATCCAGAGTTAAAACACTCCCTTTCCCTTAAGAAATTTCCGTTCCTTGATCTTATATATAAGAGAAATTGAATTTCTATAAATACACGACAATAAACCGATGAAACTGTTCGATCGATTCTGAGAGACTGCTGAAATGGTTCGCAACATTTCCGAGAGAATGTTTACGTTAAGAGCGCGGCGTTAAACGCCGATAATTTAAATTAGTTATAACGTGACCTCTTATATAATAAGTATAAGATAGCAATTCAATAATAGCCGCTAGGTTATATAGCGACGACTCAATGGTTGTGTCGGCCGTGACATGCCCTTGTATAAAAACAGTTGTCATTATCTAACAGCTCCTTACAACCCAACGGAACGGATACGATACGAATGTTACCAAAATATGGATTAAAAATTTAAAAGTAGAGGTAATAAAAAATAGCAGTAAAAATAGCAGGCTAGATAGAGAGAAACTAGTGTTAAGACACTCCGTTCCCCATTTCTCACCCAAATTTTGAAATATTATGTGTTGAATGGAGTTGCGATTGAGTGAATAAGTGAATATAAATAATACAAATATCCTTTAAGTGGTGGATCGAACCTACAACTAGCGTGTTAACAGTCGAACACTCTACCACTGCGCTACGACGGACATATAGAATACAGAATGGAGAATACAGATATTGTTATAATTATCGAATAGGTAATATCGTTTCACTTCATTTATACAAATAGATGGGGTCCCAAGTCGGTTGGAAAAGCTATTATAATAAGCTATTTAACCAGTCCAAGCTAATACCGATGTTCTATAGTATTTTAATATAGGGGCCGTCGTGGTGCAGTGGTACAACGATAGTAAACGTGGTTGCCGATTCAATCACAATTCGGGTCAATGAACTATTTTTTTTTATACCTCACTGCGATAAAGCCCATGAAGACGGTTATGTTTAAGCGTGTATATACATATGTGCGTTCCTTTGTTATTACTAACCCAGCAAAAATAAATAAATACTGAATATGGCTAAATACTGGCAAAATCTGATATGAATTCTCCAATCATTGACACGAAGAAGAAGAAGACTAACCCAGCGAACTGATTTTGATACGTCGTTGGAGTTTTCCTTATGGCTTTTTAAAAGTAGCTTGGTGTTGTGATACTCCACTCTCCGTTTTTTGCTAAGCAATTTTTATTCCAATTTATTGTGGAGAAATAAAACTAATTTAATCTTTTTTAAATAATCACAATTCAGTCAGCAACTGCGCAACGATACTGTCATTATATATTTTATATGGGTGTCACATATTACATATAATATTATATATAATTATTTATAAACGTTTAATAGATGATGTGAACTGTAAAAAGCCGTCTCTCGTCCAGATTGCCTTCGCTTAGAAATGTCAGTGTGCAATTAGAACGTACTTGCGCGTATTACTTGAATCTAGTTTCTTATATAATGTTAAAAATAAGAAATATTTATTAAGTATTTAATTGGTGACGATTATAATTGGTTCATTTACTTACTATTTAATTAAATTTCTATCTTAAGCATTTGTATATTTTTAGATATATTTTTTATATTTTTTTCCTACATCGCCGTTCCTGATATTTTTTTTCTTTTGAAATTGTTTTGAGAGTGGAATCGAACCCACAAACGTTAGCTGTTAAACGCATATACTGTCAGGCTGTGTCTAAATCATCAATCGTTATTCTATTTTCAATCAACGTTGTAAAAAGCCTTAATTGGCATTGAAACAACAAATTGAAAGAAGGAAAATTGACTAATAGAGATATTATTAGTGACTATATACGATAAGGAAAATCATTAAAGTGGCTCTAAAATCTAAATTGTCATATTTATGTTCACGAACCTCCTTTAAAGCGTGACAGGTAAGTCTAGCCACTCGACATCTTCCGATATACGCTTTTCTGAATCACAGACATTGCGTGATGTTTGGCGGAACCTAACGCCACGATTCGTCTTACAATGGTGAGGAAATTTAAATAATTAAAATTATAATCATACTTACAAGTCGGTCAATGTATTCGTATGTGTGCTCTCTTTTATTAAACAATGTAAAAATAAATCCGCGCCTTTCGGAAACCGTCCAATCGCTTTAACCACTAAGCCACACGTTTGGCTTAGTGGTCACAGCGCTTGAACGGTTTCCGAGAGGCTCGGGTTCCTATTCCGCTACGTTCAATTTTATAAACATGTTGTTATATATGGTATAAAAATTAAAAAAATATGATAGTTATTATAAGGAAAATGTCAATCTTAATTCAAATACTAAAAATTATAATGAAATCTACTAATTTTATGCCTCCAGATTTCGGCAGAAA
>FAPS01029153.1:0-16645 GCA_900068365.1 Heliconius elevatus bari
AGTTAGAAACAACAGACAGACACGAAAAGCGACTTTGTTTTATAAGATATAGGATACGTTCATATGTATTTGTATTACTTTCTAAGCACACAATACGCCATACGACAATGACGATCGAAAGTAAGCAAACTCTAACGTAACAATAGGTTGTATAGCTCGCTGAAACAATGGCCGTTTTAGAATATCCTAGAAAATGTAGGGCTAGAAATTCTAGGTATTAAACAAAAGGTAAGTAGGAAGACTCTTTAGTTAAAATATGTAGAATATACCCAAAGCTTCTAAACGGAATGATCGTAGATACCATCTATATTCAGAGAAAAGAATTATTTTCACTTGCTCGTTCTCAAAAAAAAAAGCACGTTAGTCTATTCCACCAACAACTTCCTGTGTCTTAAATTCTAATTTAAAGTGGAGGACGGAGTTTCTTGACACTCATGAAGCTGAAAACAAAATTAAATTTACTATGAATGATGGAATCAAACTGTATGTAAGCAGCTTTTATTGTAATTAAAAATTGTAAAAATTGTAATTAATTTCCAATAAAATTAAAATAAAACTATAATTTACCAGTCTGTAAAGTCGTAGATTTAATTCTTACTTGGGAAAATAAATTATTTTCTTTTACTCGTTCTCAATTTATACAGCACATTGTCGGGACGTTGAGTTCTCAACATTCAATATAGAAGGTTCCCTCTGCCTACTATATGTGAAATACAGGATGAACCTAAAAATAAATGTATTTAGAAACATCCAACGTAAAGAAAGTTCTTAAAGCGTATAGTCTTATTAACTTAACACAAACATTACCAAATCTTAAATAACAAATGGCAAAAATTAGGCGTTTTGAATAAATACTCAAACATCTTAAATGCAAATTCTCGAGTGGTTATAATTAAGGTAAAAATAAAGTAAAAGCTTAAAGCTCGAGATCCGGGGGCAGTGGAGCAAAAAATTAAAACGTCTCCCCGAGCGCTCCCTTCTTTAAGAAATTACAGTGAATAATATAATTAGAGATATTGCGAAATGAGTCACGAAACTTTTGAACAACTTCGACAGGTAATGGTAATGGAACTACCTGCCTGCCTGCAACCTGCCATGCTGAATTATATTTTCCTATTACAATTATGTGTGAACAAACCTTGCAACCATATCCACAGGAATTTGTAAATTTGAATATTTTATTAAATAAAAAGAAGTTCATTGAATATATTTTATAAAACATTGAAATAAAAATCTTAGCATTGTAAAATATTTTTAGTCCAACACTCTACCATTTATTTAATAGTTAAAGTTACACGATTTTTTTTGCTTTTAAAACATAGATCTAATAATAAATAAAAGAGGAATAATAATAATAAAATAATAATAAAGTAAATAAATAACTAGTAAGACACAGAGCATTTGTTATATACAAACCCTTATTTTGTCTACTATTTACCTTCATGAATAAAACATCGATCAACGACTTGACTCGGATGCCTTTAGAGTAGACTCTCAATACCTTGATTTATTAAAGCCACACCTTGTCCAACAAAAAACGTAAACTAATTGATATAGCGACTTGCACGGTACTATTCTAGTTCTTCTACAATATCTAGATATAGTATTGAGTTAGGCTCTGGGTAATGTTTAATTTATAACTAGGGGGAATCTTTGTATATATTTGTATTGTTTAATCTTTATTAAACCGTTGGTTTTTGTAATGGCGGCACGATCTAATGGCGTTGTTTAAATAAATAAATAAATAATAAAAAAACACATTTTTATATGATAATCTTAGTAACTAGGTTCTTAAAGTAATATATGTACCTACCTACAAAAATTTTGAGTAAGTAAATTTATATTTTATGTTTTTATTGATTATTTAAAAACTGCTAAAGCAATTCCCCGAAAGAGGTTTCTTATAAATTTATTCACGATTAAAGTAAAAAAATAATGTACACGTCGCATGGAACCTACTAGAGCTTTTTATCGATATAAATATTCAAAAATTAATTAGCATCGACAGATGACAGATTAAGACATAAAACAATACAAGTTTTCTAACGTACCCCTGATGTACCTGTGAATTATATTAATAATACAAATAATATAGTTTGTATAATTATTGTGGGAAGATGGGAGGGTAGAGCAATTATAAACGCGATAGTTGTGGGTTCGATTCCCATTTTTACGCGACACCAAGATCCACTTCTACCACCAAGATACAATGTCTTGAAATCAGACGGGAGTTGAACAATGGAGTGTTTTATAATATAATTATATAATTTTATGTTCCTACCCTACTACAGGAAGGACAAAACGTGACGCTAAAAATATAATACTAAAACAAACACTATTAAATATAATTGCAAACAATTTGAGAGTATTACCTGCCACGCCGGGGAGCAACAGCGTTAATAAACCAAGCACGTATCTATTTCATTAGCCGTCTTCATTAGAAGGCAGGACGATATATAATGTTAATTTCTACGTCGGGTGCTATTAGATTAATAATAGTATTAAATAACTTTTATTATTGCTATAAGGGACAGTACCTGTCTGTGAATACGATGGTTGTAGCTTATGAAGGTTGTGTAAAAACTCTGTTCTCAAACTTTCAAGACATTGCACGTGGAGTGGCAGAATTCAACGCCGCGGAACTTTCAAGGAAATGAAAAGGGTTCTTTCTTCCAAATTGGAATCGAACTCACAACTGTCGTATTTATAATCACGTACTGTGCTACTACGCCACGACAGCCTCTAATTACTTTTTCATATTGAATAATATTGTCCAAAAAAAGCATAAAGAAATATCAAAATAATCATAATATATGGAATAAATAAGACCGTGAAAAATTATTCTTTCATAGCACGTACGATTTTCATTAGCTGGTTTCATTATAAGAAGCATAACGGAAGTCTTAATAGAAATGTACGTTTTCATTACATCTTGGCTTACAAATGTAGGGGATCTGTAAGACATACCTACAAATTATATTTTTGTTAGCTTCATGCTGTATGCCGTACATGGCAGAGAAGAGGGAACCTGGGAACCTAGTGTTAAGACACTTTGTTCCTCATTAAGAAGACATTTCACATTTCGCGCTTACTGTTACCAGAGCGAAAAAATGAAAATCGTAAATATTTCATTCCTCCAAGTTGGAATCGAATACACAACTGTCGCTTTTAGAACCATACGCTTCTAGCTCTGTGCAACGATAGTGTCTTTACTTAAGCAATGGATTATATTATACAACTATACTAGACATCACCCGCAACTTCGTTTATTTGAACTTTAAGACCTAAAAAGAAAAATATCGTTCGGAAAAATCGAATCGTTTTGTCCCTTTCTCGTGAGAATTTCGAAAATTAAAAAAGAATATTAAGCAATGATGAAACCCCCTTCTATATTCTGTAATAAGGCAATTTGCTGGAACACAATGGTCTCGAATAAATTGCGCAGGTTACTTGATGATTGGGCAACATTACAAGTATTAGTATTCAACGAGCAACCGGCGTTTTGGTGTAATTTTATAAATATGGTCAAGTGCACTTAAAATTCTTAAAGTTGATGTATACTTTTTATACTTAGACAGTTTCACGCTTTTTCCCGCATAGCAGGATAAACAGGATAAGCCTAACTGCGGCAGCGTTACGAGGTGGGCACCTTCAAAAGGCGCCTCTGCCTCCACCTTAAAGGACGGCAACTTACCTGTACCCCTTCTGGTGTTACATAGGGTCGTAGACGTTTGCTTTTTACTTTCCACAAAATAAAAATCTTATTGTTAAGACACTTTTTTCCCCATGAACAGCCTAATTTAGGAAACATTGTGCATAAATAAGCGAAACTCTACACCTCGTTTTGAATTTAGACGAAGGTAACTCCTATATTATAAAAACGTATTTTAGCTGGCAACTTCATTTACGTAAACTACGTATCGAAAAAACCTGTTTTTCTTCATTCCGGTTGGAATTTCAAAAAATCTTCTTTTAGTGCTCCTCTCGACTTTCCAAGGAACATCAAAAGTCAATTTACACATTTTTATGGGCAATAGTTTCGCGTATGTGAGGCCGTCATTCAATAACGGAAGAGGTTAAGTACAGTAACGGAAGTTTACGATTTTAGAATCGCATCAGTTTTATGCAAGTTTTAACTGCAAAGTCGCATAAATTCGTACATTTTAATTGTCAAATTGAAACGTTGAGATGCTCATTGTTGTTACTAGGATCGACTACTACTTAATAGTTCTATACAATTTATTTTTAGCTTCATGCACATAAAGCCAGGTAGACAGAGGGAGCCTGGGAAGCTAACGTTAAAACACTCCGTTCCCATTAATGCATTTTCGTTCCAAACTTTCCCCTTCATTATCGAAGCATTGCGTGTTGAGTACTCCTCAAGTGGGAATCAAACCCACAACACAGTTTACAGTCACACGCTTGTGACCTTGCTCCACAAATAGCCTCAACTAAAATAATGTTTCTACTAAATTAATGTATATATAATAAACTGTTTCAGGTCCATCTCTACTTCTCAGCGCTGCCCGAGGACAAGGTGCCGTATGTGAACAGCGTTGGAGAGAGGTACCGGCTAAAGCAGCTGTTACAGCAACTGCCGCCTCAAGATAATGAGGTAAGATTTAATAAAAAATATTGAATTAAAAAACGGAGGAAATAAAGACATAAATATAGTAACATGGATTATGTCAATGACTAGTAAATGGAGCGGAATGTCAGTCAAGACATCCTCCCCTTACAAATTAAAGGAACATGTTACACTTAAAGTTTTATGTATTACTGTCTATATATAAAACTAGCAAGCAGGTTAGACAGGAATAATCCAGGAACTTAGTGTAAGACAGTCCATTCCCATTAAGACTCTTCCGTTACTCACATTCGCACAATTTTAGAAACATTTCGAAACAAAAAAATAAAAACCATGATTACATTCCAGGTTCGTTACTGCCACGCACTCTCCGATGAGGAACGTAAGGAGCTGCGGCTGTTCAGCGCGCAGCGGAAGAGGGAGGCGCTGGGCAGAGGGCAGGCGAGGCAGCTGCACGCGCCCGCGCCTTGTGACAGGGTAAGTCGAATAATTCTATGACTAATTTCAGGATTGTATTAACAAGAAATTCCACTTACAGAATTTGGTGAACTTAAATTGGCGATCTATACACTTATTTTGTAGGAAATGAACTACAAATATAAATTTTGTAATGATAATAAATCGATATAAAGAAATATCATCCGTTTTCACATATAGATACATACGTACATACAAATTAAATCATAACATATAGTATATAGGTATACATAGTTCCGCGAAGCAATCAGCTTTCATAAAAAGCTAACGACAAAGTTCCGTAAGAACAGGCTCACAGTTCCTCTAATCGTCTAATAAGATCATTTAAATGTTTTACGACTTGACGCTAACTGTCGCTGTTCGCCTTTTTTTTCCTCTTTTCCACTTCCCACCGGGACACACTGCTGATACTGTAAAGATTTAGATTCAATTCTTACTCCAGGAAATGGAAAAAAGATACGAGAGTTACGTCATTCAATACTTACTATGGAATAAAGTGTCTTAACACTAGTTTCCCTTTCCCTTCTCTACTACGTTCGAAAGTCCAGAAGCCTATTTTAACTATAACATAAAAGAAGCACCAATATTCTTCCTTAAAACCTGAATGAACGATAGAAAAAAAGAGCAACAAATAAAAAAAGCCCCTAATTCCAATCCCGCAACACCCTCTTGCACAATATTCGTACAAATATAAATAATAGTACAAGTGAAGTATAAAAATTGCTTCATTCCTTCGCCGAGCTAATCCCGCCATTCGTTAGATGCAGATGTTAATACTTTTGTTTATCTTTATGTAAATAAAATTAGCTTTTGTCTAAAGCTCGCTCGTTTCGCTTATTTTTTAAGGAAAAAGAATTTCGAATACTATTTCGATTTTATAACGGCAAAGATGCTATATAATTTACTTAAAATAGTTTTATATATTAGATGGTTTAATTTATCTAAGACTCGCTCGTTTCATTTATTTCCTTTGAATGAAAAGAGTGTTTAATATTATTTCATCAACCTGTAAAATCAGCCATATGATAGAACAACAATAACAATACAAACCTAGGTCCATGTGCACAGCGCCTGAATGCTCATAAAACCGATAGTAGTGAGTTCGATTCCCAGTCGAGTAATGAATTATTAATTAATTTGGTTAAAACACAATAAAATTAGGCGTTTAAACGAAGAACGGAGTATTTTAACACTGGACCCTCTGCCTTCTATATTCATAAAAAAAACACTGTATTTACCATCAACCGTAACCATTTTAAGTGACTATGAACGCCGAAGCTTTTTAATTTCCACTAGAAATAAATCATGGAACCCTCCACGCGGTGTTACTGACTACTTGTTATGTTGTTGAGAGCGTTTGAATTATTGCTTTATTGGTATAGGAAATGTTATGTATACATGTATATATGTATGTATGTCTTTGTTATTTCATTTTTTAACATTATTGAGGTTTTGGAGGGATTAATTAGATCGTATGTGATAGTTGTTATTCATTTCAATATTTACATTATATCTTTATATAAATATTAACTTTAGATCTTATCTTACGCTATATAAGCTGTTGAATGTGAAAATTTACAAGACAAGTAAAAAATGTTTCATATATAAATTGACTAATTATTTTTTAACAAATATATGTCAATATCATTAACTTTTTACTTTTTATTGCATAAATATTAATAGAGTATGTACATTTTATATATATAAATGATAATATATAAAACCGTAAGAGTAGGATCTTCTTTTAATTTGTAAAGATACAAATGGATTGGTCCAACTCGCCCCTTCTACTCCAGAAGTATCTCCAGAGGACGGTAATGAAACTTTCGGAAAGTAACAATTAGTGAACGCCGACTGCACAGAGTTGCGACAGTACTGTCTTAAGATCGTTTTAACAAAGTATCCTTCTAAAAAAAATCTTTTTATTTCTATTATATATGGCGGTCGTGTTGAGGGGGCATAAGGGTGTATAAAGGTTGGAACCCTACTCGGGGGAATGAATTACTATTTATCAATATTTTCATTTCTTCGCTCTGGCACCAAGGCAGGCAGGCAAAAGACCAGCATTAAGTTCCGCCACTCAACACGCAATATATTACATACACTGATTTGCAGAAAATGGCGTGAAGGTGCTTCTACTTGTATACCGACAATCTTGTCTAATGTCTGTCACATTCCCGCGTCGATACTAACGATTCATTCTCCCTAATTGTCAAAGTTTTTCCTCCAAAACGCTGATCTGTTTAAATTTTTTAATGACTGTATTTTTATAAGTTCCCCCTTCTTTCAGTCTTTAATTTTCTTTTTGTACTTAACGCGAGATTTTAAATGTTATTGTCAATTTTAATCAAGATTTGTTTAATCTTAAAAAGCTAAGCTAAGCTTTAAATATATAAATAAATGTTGTATCTCTCAATATCATCAACTTTTTTCATAGAAAATGATATGAAAAAATAATTAAAACATTTAATAATATTATTAGTGTAGTTTTAGTAGTGTAATTAAAAATTAAATCAGCTTCACGCTTTATTTCGCACACAGATATAGATGATAAAAATAATATTTAATAAAATTTTATTTTTCGTTGAAAATTAAAGAAAATATAATTGTGGCTCGTTGCTAAACAACCTTAAGCTTACTTAATGCAATACTAATGTATTCAAAAATGTCTGATTTCTATTTGTTTTCAATAAAGATTTATGTCATGCCAAAATGTCAAGTGGCGGAATTCAACGCTGCGAGAAATTGCATGAAAGAAATAGAGAAATAAGGACAAGCTTTTAATTAAGAAACCACTAAAACCTCCCCTTCACTCAAATGAAGGCAATTCTGCGAAAGATTCCAAACCGACAATTTTCTAGTCCAATGCTTGTTATGATCGCCGTTATAATTACTGTGTAATGTGGCGGAACAACCCTAGCAGGTTCTCTCAAATATTTCTTTCTTTTGCCTATTGCTAAGTAGTTAGCTGATTTCTAAAATAGAGGTAGTGACTTCGATTATCATTTTGTTTTGGTTATAATTTTTGAAATTGGGCATCGGATGTCGAATCTTGTTTTCTAAAATAATTCATTCTCTCGATTAAGAATCGAACCCACGACGATGATCAACTGTGATTATGCGAGATTGTTTGTTCAATCTTATTTGAATCGATTATATTTTAGATATTTTTGCGATTTGGTTTCCTTGGTCTTGGTTTAATACATGAAGCGTTCCGGTCTGCCACCCAACATGCCTGTTTAACTACAAATATATCGAACCACACGTTGTTAGCAGGCAGAAAATAGAACCTTCAACTTTTCCAAAGAAATTTCTAGAAACCGTCTCTTAATGCACCATTCGTAGTCACGCCCTAGTAGTTTCGTCTATGCGTTGTCAGTCAGTCACCCAGAAATAGTCAGTAGAAGTCAGTAGAAATAGTCGTAGAGTTGTACGTATATTCCTCTAAATATAGATTTTTATTTGATGTAATCTATTTGGAGTAGACCATGTCTGAAAAGCCAGAACTTATGCACTAATAATTGTATGACCACTATAAAAATGCTTAAAATATTTAAACTTTTACATAAAAAACATGGTTTCAAGTAAAAATTACTACATTAGTAAAAAGCCTCTATATTACATAATTTGATAATAGAATACTCTTGGTTGAAGTGCACTCATTTCTTGTCGCCAACTTTAATCACCAAACTTACTTTGATCCAGGCTTTTTAGTTTTTGACTTAACTTACATTTATTCCTATTTATTATTTTCATTTTTATTCTTATTTATCTCATATTTATTCTTATTTATTCCTATTTTTTAGCTTCACGCTAGCTAGCTGTTATTCCGCAAATAACAGAAAACAACAATATTTTCCCAAGCTCCCTGAGAAACTACTAAACTAGTGTTAAGGCACTTCACGCCCACTAAGACACTTCCGTTCCTCACTTTTTGTGAAGTCGAACCCATTACTGTCGCGTATTAGGCACACGCTTGTGACCCGACGCGACGCAACGACTGTCCTCAAATGTACACCTAGAATTATCTACCACAAAACGAATTTTACAATTCGAACCATTCCTGAAATTGGCGCGTTCAACCCAACAAACTCTTCAGCTGTATAATATTAGTATAGACATTATACATTAAATTATCGTATTCACGCAATTGTAGAGTGTTTGTAAACGCGATAGTTCTACATTCACTCCCAATTAGAGACCAGTTTTAAAAGTTTATATTTTAACACTCTGTACTTGTGACTATGAAGAACGACGTAAAAATATAAATTTTAACCTATGCGAAGCCGCAAGCGGAACACTAGTTTAAAATATATTAATTTCCACCTTATTATATGAGCATATATAGAAAGCTATAGTTTATTTTCTACAATGTCTGGAAAGTAGAAGACAAGGCTCATCAATTCAAAGAGAAACAGTCGCGTAAAGTGCAGGTGCGTACCTACTCCTGCCGTGTGTTTGTTTAGGGCGCCATTAATGTATTAAAACAACCCCTATAAGGGTTGCTATTAGATTATTTCAAATTATATTTATTTTGTATTCAAGTTGTTCTTATGTTTACCATTATTGTACAAGTTTGAAGTGGTAATCATAATTTTGAGGTCGACAGGTTTTTTAAATTATTAAATAAATCTCGTATATATATATATACGTATATCGTATATATATAGATATAGCCACGATCAATTCTATTTAGATTTAGTTACCAAGGGTGCGCAAAAATATTTTTCTTACATAAACGAAACTGAAACTTCTACAAATTTATTTCCGGTTCATATAGAAGAGTATATAGAGTGACTCGTGTGGCCGTCATTGTCCACAGAGACCACGCGCGGTCGCTTATATCAGACACGTACCTATTGACTATACGCTGTAGAAATTTACACCCCCTTTAATGTTTTTAGACATAGAATAGACATGTAAAAATATGAAACTTGTTCTAATTTTTTCTTTCACAGAAAACTTTTCCTTTTCCTAACTTTCAGTTTCACACTAATAAATTTGTTATTTTTGTTTATTAAAAGTACATTTTTTTCCACTGTAACTCATTTTACTAGGTAACTAGAGAGCGTCGATCAAAAATCACAAAAAATAACAAAATATTTTGTTTTAGATAACGTATAAAAATGTCGTAGAATAATTTACTGAGAAAAATATTTTAAAAATATAAATTATATAAAAAAAATATACATACCGGTATTTACTTTACTTTTATCTCTTAAAAACCATCTTAATTATTTAAAAAACAATATTTTTCTTCCCAATTGTGGAACAACGTTTCAAAAACGCTGAAATCATATAATTACAAATTCATATCTCGACATCCGCTACCATAATAAATATACAACTTAGCTATAAATTATAAAAGAAATAAATAACTTTTGAAGGTATTTCCGTAAACACTGTTCAGCAAAGAGATATTACAGAACTTGTGTCGCCATCTGTCGTCGCGTGATTTATCTAACGCAATGAACGCGTCGACGCCAGATGTTCACTTGTACGAGATTTATAGCTCAGGGAATGTGAAATAAGGGATGAACTTGGGAAATATGTGTTTATATACTTTTGTTGTATAAAATAAATCGCGAAAATATAACCTAAGTAGCTTAGCATATAGTTTTTTCTAATGATCACCGCTCGGAGGAATTATTAATATTTAAAACAACAAATGCAATAAAATGTGATTGTAAACGCCACTGGTTGTAGGTTCGACCCTCACTCGAGGAAATGAAGTCCTTATTTGGAAGCAAAGTGCGTCGTTTAGTAACGCTAGGTTCCCTTCACCTACGATGGTGATATGTTACATCTGCTTTGGAATTTATTCATCAATTGATATTTTTCAATGCTTCATCTTGATAGCTTATTTATGACCGAATATTACTTACACTAAGTATAGATTATACTTAACATATTTTCTTTATTGTAATAACATTTTTATTTTATAAAACATTGATTGATTGACATCTATTATCGAAAAGTTGTACTGACCACCTTCATGAGTACGATTACAAGTAAAAATAATTTAAATTAAGATCTTGCCAATAGATGGCGCTGTTACAACCTAAAAAGTATCTGACTCGAACAATAGGCATCGCTATACTTATCAACTGCTATTCGTCGAGTGATCGCTAGATGTCACTTCTTCAAGGCTTTTTATCTTTTGTCGATAGATGGCGTAGGCTCGTTAGTTTCTCATTCCACCAACAGGTGTCGCTAGGCAACACAAACAAGAGCAAACTAAAGAAAGTTGTGTGATTGTACAACATAAACATGATACATACATACACAATAAAATCTCGAAAACCTCGGAGCTCCAACTAAGGTGTGAAAATAATTTTTGTTCTTTGATTTTTTTTAATGCGTTCCGCCGTGAGAACGGAACAGGTAGCGAGTTCAGAGAAATAAATGTGTGTCGTAAAGTGTATTGTAGGAGTTGTAGGCACCAGGCAGTGCAGTGCCGCATCACGCGTCACGCGTCACGTCGCCTACGTGTCGCTTATTTTATTACGCACAGTAATCTCTTTTGTCCTCCAATTGTATTATTTAAAAAAATGAAAAGCAACAATTACTGAATAGTAATTCTTAAAGTTAATTTAGATACTATTCACAGTTATTATTATAAGAAACTCTTTTAATCGCACTTCCTTTTAATCGGAAAACCAAATTCTTCAATAAACATACTAAAAGTATCTACATTACACACTCAACCACACTAACACAACACTAACACCACTCAAAACAATAACATTCCACAGTTTCACACACTAAAGGCTCTATCAGACAGCACAAAACCGACGCACTCATCAATGAAAGTCGACCATTTCATGAATGGCCGCTATATTTAGTTCTAAGAACGCATAAACACCAAAGAACCATTCATTCACACACAAATGTGTAAATCATTGTGTTATAAATAACTCTGGAAATGAATCCTAATATAATTATAAATACTATATTACTTGTGCTTACTATAAACTAAGAAGTCTCAATGGCACAGCGTCTCTGATTGTCAACGCAACGTTCGTGGGATCCCCGCTTGGGGAAATTGTAACAAGATAAATCGCAGCGTTGACTTTTGCTTCAATAATACATCAATCATCATTACATATAGTCCTTCCTCGAGTAGAAATCGAACTGACAACCATCGACATCAATAATTTTTCTTTATACTCCTTGCGTCTCGTAAGGAATATATATAAATAAACTAGAACTAAAGTTTTTGAAAGTCGGTTAGCAACCAACCGATGGCCGATAACTTTTTCCGAAGCTTTAACAAAAACTTTACTTATTGTAAGGGCTCGAATAAGCTTAGTTTTTGACAAAAAATGTATTACCGTGTCATTTTTTCGATATTCAAATTAAAACACCTGCTGTGTGATGAGATAGGTATATACCACTCACATTAATATAGGTACATTTTTTCTATTTTTCAGCTTCACGCTGTATCCCGCACACAGCAGGGTAGGCAGAGGGAATCGAGTGTTAAAACACTCCGTTCTTGATAGTTTCTTTAAACAATTAATCGTCAAAACCAATTTTTATTTCTTAGATTACAGCTTTTTACATCCTGTATTGAATTACAGATAGTTTGTGTTATTTAAAATCACTCGACTTAAATCGTTTCAAGGTTTAACTTGTTGATAATAAGAACATTCAAATCCTGGTGCACAGCTAATACCATTCAAGTACATTAATTAAAAAATGAAGGTATTATAAAATTTAAAGTTGCTGATGTTCAGTGTATGATTACATTTTCAAAAAAAGTGTAAGTACATATTGAATTTATCGCCGAGAGCTGGTAGTAGCTTTATTTCCTTCCCCCCTTCCTAGACTTGACACTACTTATTTATGTAATTTGAAAATTCTAAAGTGCTTGCCTAATTGAATATTTATTTTTTAATTTATAATCGATAGAAAGTGTATACCTCAACTAAGAACTAGATTAAAAGTTCAACCTAGGTAAAAGTTATGTTTCAAGATCCATTAGATTGAGGATAGTTTTTTCCCTTGGTGGGAATCGAACTCACAACACGATTGCTTTAACTTTGTTGGAGATTATTATAGAAATGCCTTATATTATAACAGTAATAAAAGAAAATAATTTAATTTCTAACACAATCTGAAACCTCCCTTAAGTAAATGTTTATAAAAAACCAACCCTTCCAAATTAATTAACGTTAAGTCATTTTAAATACGTTCTCAACACTATTGATATTTTAACACGTTTTTATGGCTTTAAAATGATATAATAGTTTAGAAACCGCACATCAAACCAGCTCATTCTATAATTTATGGACATAAATTAAGAAAATAATATGAGTTACTTAGAGTGAGAGAGAGAGAGAGAGAGCTCCCCGTACTGTTCTGTCGTGCAAATAAAGCGCGGCGTTGAGTTCCGACCTCCAATTACCAAAGCCCGAATCTGTTTATTTTTTTTTTTTGCAATTTGATCTAAGTGTTGAGACAGAATCTGATCTGATCCGTGAATATTTTAATTAAAATATACCATACAAAAAAAGTTAAATTTACAATACTAAATAAGTTTTTGCATTTATCCTATGTTATATAAATAAATCTGTTTGTTTGGTTAAACGCCTTAATCTCATGAAGTACTCGTTCAATTTTTCAGCATTGGCACCAAGCCGCAAGAAAACGCTAGTTCATAATAAGCTTATAATTTAATAACAATATAATACACCGAAACTTCAAAATTTAGAATTTCAAACCAAAAAAAAGTTTAACGACGTCAATAAAAACGCCGTCTACATACGCCGCCCGCGCCGCAGACAAAACTAACAATAAAACGTTTTATACCATGATTACTATTTCATAGCCCATAAACAATGACGGTATCTTCTAAAAGAAAAAAAAAGAGAAAAAGATATTAAAAAAATAAGCTTATGTATAGATTAAATAAGGATGCAGAAAAAGTTGACGCAATGTGCTCGTAGCACGCGCCGCCATATGCGACGGCGGGGAAAAAACATTTTTTTTATAGCTTATGTCAAAACCGAATTTTTTTTAATCATCAAACACGCTGGTGCCGGGAAGGAAAAAATGGTAACATAAGCATAATATTAGTAGACGGTAAGTTAAATAAAAACTTGACACAAAAACTTCGTACTGAGGTTAAATAGATGCTTTCGGGGGCTTAGGGTTGTCGCTTGGAATATATTGGTTTACTAGCATGGAAATATCATCTCATCATATTTATAATCATATTAATATTGATTAATTATTTCATATTGTTGACTTACTGCACACAATGTTGTAAAATAATTTCTATTATTCTGATATTTGTTGTATCGACTAGAGCTAAGACACGTATAAACTGCCAAGTTTCATGACGATAAAATTATTATAACTAGGTCAAATTCAGTTCCTTATATTTTATCACATATTACAAAGTTGAACAATGATAAGTGAACTTTAAAAAAAACATTTAAATTCACAATTCATAATAAAGTGTCAGCCCTGAGGCAGCGCAAGCGCAGGACATCTGTCGAAATGAAATTTGTTCATCACTCGTTGCGGATCGCGTCTATTTATTATACTAGTGTTACCACCCGGCGTCGGAGGGATGGAGGGTGGAGAGAGATTGTGACTCTCTTATTACTAGTCTTATCACTACTAATGTCTATTTAAATGGGAAAAGGACCGATGTCCATAGAACTCGATCCCTATAAAATCATAAACTTTTATAAATTCTATAAATGTATTACATTTGGCAACAATTCGGGATTAAACCCACAAACCACAAACTTCTCCACCACACCGCTGCAAGATCTACGTGAAATATTCTACAAAGTCCCCTTACGTACACAATTATATTCTCTTGGAGTCCTAGATTCAAATCCGCTACATTTAAATATCAACACTCTCATTAACACATTAAATAACACTTAAAACCAAGTTCACAACTGTTTTCAAAACCAAAGACCAATCGAACTAAATTAACATAGAAATAAAAATATAAGATTTTACATTTATATTTATTTGTATGATAATAAATCATGCTTAACAATAGAAACCTTAGCGCAGAGCTCAACGTCTGACTGTAAATGTGACTGTTGTAAGTTCGATTCCCATTCGGGACAATGAATCATTTTTATTTCCTCGCTCTGGTACAATTTACCAGGGCAGAAGAAGAGAAATGAAAACGTTTCCACTAATAGACAATTTTTTATTCAATTAGGCCATTATATTACAAGCACTTTTGAATCGTTAAATTACATAGAAATGCCAGTAGGGTCAAGTAGTAAGAACCATTTAGTCCACGCAAGCAGAGCCATGAACATAACACTAGTATACACTATAACATTTTAGACATATAGTCGTTACTTGTCAAAATTTCGCGATCCTTACGCGCCGCCAACGCGGGCATTCAACTCGTCTGGGAGATGGCTTAGTGACATTGTTATCGAAGACTAGCTGCAGCATCTGACACCGCTTGCTTGTAAACACTCAGTTATCCCTTAACTTCACGCTTTATCGCCAGCAGGGTAACCAGCTTCACAAATTCAAGTACCATCCGCACCATCTGAGTACGTGGCACTCCACTACTGTGCGGTTCCTTAGGAATTTAACCACTCGCCACGTAATTGTGGAATGGCCTACCCACGGCAGTGTTTCCAGGTACGACTTGGGTACCTTCAAAAAGCGCATCTATCTCTGCCTTGAAGGCCGGTAACGCACCTACAGCTCTTCGGGTCGTGGGCGGCGGTGATCAAACGTCACGCCTTTATCTTTAGAATTGATGACAGAATGTAGTCTTAAATCCGTGCATCATTTATGGCAAACTTTTTAGAAACAGTGCTTATTAAATGGAACCCAAATACAACCTAAACTTTTCAAACTGAGAGGATAAAAATATTTAAAATTATAGAAGTGGCTATAGAGAATAATCCGCCCTTACAAACAGACTAACTTACTATACATTGCTAATATATGAATAAAAGAACTTCCAACTTTAGCCAAAAAAAGCTCATTAATGGCAAGTAGTTGGGGAAAGCTCAAGTTTAATGTTCACAATTACCATAACAAAGGCTTATCCTTTGATTACTTACTCCACAACCATATGCGTTCCACTAAGCACTTCCCAGTATCTCTCATTCGGTTAGATATCGATAAATATTAGTCAAATGACTAGCTACAAACTTAGCTTTGTCTGCATACTAGTATATTTCTTAAGATTCTTATATTATTTGTTGAGTGGACTTAGAGTTTAATTAAGTGTACTATATAAAATAAAATTAAAAATTAAATATTCGCAGTTTCCATAGGAATCTCGAGCAATCCTACTTTTTTAGGAACTCCCTTCGTATTGCTTCCCCAAACTCTCCAAGGAACCTAAATGCTTTCTACGTTTAATAAAGTCGACTGTGCGCTGTCTGTCAGTCGCTCGGTTTTCCTGTTAGATTAGATTTTCCTATAACATGTTATTGTAAGGACTCGTCTGAGAAAAAACATTGCTATAAATAATGTAGCAAAGATTTCTTTAAAAAATGCTGCGTGTGTGCTGTGTGATATCAATTTTGATATAGAAATGCTATGGATGCTATATTTTTATTTTTATTTTTT
>FAPS01030174.1:2455-13102 GCA_900068365.1 Heliconius elevatus bari
AAACAATTTTAATTTAGATAGTAGGTGGGGCTGAGGGTCTGCAGCGTGAGAACCGGATAAAGGAACTCGAGCAAGAAGTTGCACGATCTAATGAAGTAGCGCTGCGCTTACAGAGAGAGTTGTCTGAAGCAAACACTAAATTGTCTGCTGCGTCAGGTGCACCCGCCAATGTCAAGAAGCAGACTCAGTTGACGGATGGAGTAAGATAATATACTTAGAATATATCTTCTTTTTAATTGTTTTTATATCTTTTAGGTATGCATATAGTGAGACAACGTCTCTGAAAACGCGATGGTTTTTGGTTCGATCGCATCACGAGTTATGCTTTATTTAGGCGTTTACTAAACTTCAATGTCAATAATGTGTTTTAAATGTTAAAAAAAAGCGTTCTCTGCCTATACTTTTATAGGACAAGTCGTGAAATAAAACAAAACATCTATATATCTAAAAGTTGCATATACATTTTTCCCGGCTGCTAAAAAAGGGTTATTAAATTTTCATTTACATTACCATCATTAGAAAGTGTCGCGATCATCGCTCACGCGCGGTGGCAGCCAAGAAGACCCTGCCCAATTGTTACGGGATTTGCAAGATTCACTGGAACGTGAAGCTGATTTAAGGGAGCAATTACGCAATGCAGAAGAAGAGGTATGATGACTACTTTATTTGACGTGGTTAAAATTATAGAACGAGAACGAACTAATAGTAAACTAATAAAATAAAAGCATTTTAAAATATCTTAAAACATATTATTTTTTGTCACATTTGATTTATATTACGTAAGAATCTAAGTTGTATAGGTATTCCAGCATGTTATTAATTCATAGAATTATCAGTTTTAGTAAAAAAATTAAAATGTTTAAAGAATGTTAGCTATTTCAATGCTAAATGATATTTAATTAAGAATAATGACTTGATTTTACAGAAATATTTCATTTTACACAATAAATGTACATTTCTTTTCCGCTGTGTAACAATCAACTAATTTAATACTTTAATTTCATTTGGAGTAATTCTTTAATAGCTTAGCTTAAGCCACAATCAATTGGGCCGTTGCCAATATGTATATGAGTCAACAGACTTTCTGTCTTCATAAATAAATCTATCGTTCTATTTACGTACGCAAATTATTATCAAGTTGTAAGCTCAGCTTTAATCTCTAAACAGGCTAGTCGATATCGACAACGCTTCGGAGGCAAACACAGCTCTCTAGCACCAAAACGTCCTCAGCCTACATCGCTTCACCTTGCTTCCAGCCTTGCTGCCAATGAAGATGAAAATTTACATGTTAAACGAATTCTCGAAATGCAGTATAGCTTAGAAAATAAATTATCCTCCTTAGATATCAGTAACTTAAGCATTGGCGTAAATAAAACTGTTCAAATTCCACAAGATATAGTTAATTACTTTTCTATTGGTTGTCAAACTGATATTATATTGTGTCATGACGTAGCAAATGATACTAGAAAAGTAACGCTAGATTCTTGCTTACAAATTGATATATCTAAGTTAGATATGTATAGCCAAACAGATAATGTTTTTATGAAAAACAAATCTATTCAAACAGAAAACCTACAAAGTAACTCGCATTCGCAAACTGAAAAATTAAATACCGCTAGCACTGCTGTGCAAACATCACCTAAAAACTTTTGTGATATATCTCTTCAAACGATTACCTCGAACTCTTTGCAAACACAAACAGACGTAACAATCTGTAATGATAAAAATACATTGACTGAAATATTTGCTGAAACTGATTTCGATAAAAAAGTTTCTATAAATAATATAAATACGTCTGAAAAATCTAGAGAAAAATCTGTCAGTCCCCCTTTATCGTCTGATAAAAATGCATCGTGCTCAATAAGTAGAATACAATTTCCTTTTGCTTTATTCAACCCGTTGGCAGCAAGGGTCCCTCTTGTAGGTATATATTTGTAATTTTAATGAAACCATAACGAATGTTCTTAGAAGTTGTTTCTGTATGTGACAATAACCAAAACCTCTTCGTCCTAGCTTAGAAATTGTATTTCATCATTAGTTAATAATAAACTAACGAATATTTTCAGGCAAATAACTTGCGTAAAACTGCATCAAGAGTTGAGGATGACAATGAGTCCTTACTTCTACAGCTGAAGAAAATGGCTACCAAGGCCAGAAGTACGTCAAATTATAATTGAGAATTCTCAGTTTGTGTATCCGCAATCCCAGTTAAATGTTCCTCCTTGCATCACCTATCTAATATTAAATCATTACCATAATTGTAATCCTTAACTGCCTACAGGATACCTATTCTTATGGACCTGCAACTCTTCGACGTTGTTACTAACACGCTTTCGCCTATAGGGACTTCCTTAAAGTCTACGTAGCAAGTGCAATCAATACCGGCGTATTTTACTGAGGTAGCCATTTTCTACAGTTCAGTTTTAGACCTGAATACAATTTAAATGTTAATAGCCTATGTTTGCATTTATTTTTCAATTTATAAAATAACTAACTTATCCTAACATTTATTTTTATTCATACCTATGTAACACTATCATTGCACTTTACTAAAATATATATAAATAATACTTGTACCATTTGAGATTTACAATCCTTTTCTATAATATATACATATTGTCACAGGCCGAAAACTATCACCTTCTCCCCCTGCAAACCGTTTGGCTATCGAAGCTCCTAATGAAAAGGATGAAGGTATTTCAGATGAAGAAGATCCAGCTGAATTGCGAATTTTACTAGAACTTAATGAACAGGTTAAGAACGCTAATATTATTTAAAATATATATGTGCAATGTGCAATATATAAATGATTTATTACACAGGTTCTAATTATGTTACAATATTTCCTTAACTTCTAGGAAGCAGCTGTATTAAGAAAAAAAGTGGAAGATTTGGAACAAGATAGAGAATCTTTAAAGAAACAAGTTAAAGAATTAACAGACAAAATTGCCCTTACTAAAACAAAACCAAATACTATATCAACTGTAACTTTGCGAAGAACGACACCAAAAGGAAACTTGGCAGAAGAAAAAGTTAAAGTAAAAATCTTGCTGTACATAGTTCAGCTCATGACTTTGTTAAGACTAGTGCCTTCTGAAATAGTGTTTCTATGACAATTAATATGACTTCTTCAAAACAGGTTCTTGAAGATGAAATTGCTGAATTAAGAAAGAAATTAATAGAAAAGGAAAGAGATTGTGAAAGATTACACGCGGAGCTAAGCCTCACACAGAAGAAGCCTAAAGCTTCACTAATAAAGAGCAAGTCAGTGTTACGAGTATCCATAATTTTTTTTATATTTAATTATTTAATAAACCATTAGTTTTATATTTTTAAATTATATATCTCAGGTCATTAGATGCCACAAGTGATCAACAAAATGTAGACTTAAAACGCCAACTTCAAGTCATAGAGCAAGAAGCCAGTGTTTTAAGAGCAAAAACACAAAGCTTGGAATCCGATAATGAGAAATTACAAGCGGAAAACAAAAAACTTCAGGTATGATGCGCGCTCACATAGTAATTCTCTGTACCTGCTGATAGAGACATACCTAAAACTTTATTGCTTTTCTAATATATATGCATATAATATGTCGCAGCTATCCTAGTTAGTCCTGTCAGTGCCAATGAACAGCCTGTTCTCTCTATTAATTGATGGTTTAAGTAACTATCTGAATTTGATTTACTATGATACCCTAATGAACTTTAGAAATCGATAAGAGACAATAGACCCCAAAAACAATGTTACTTTTTGAAGACCACTTATTGAAATATTGATTGTCTCTGAAGTTATTTACTTATATCATTTTTTATCATTGAAATCGCTAGTTGGCTTCGTAAACTGATTGTCATTAATTGAACGTCTAAGCTAGTTTTTAGTTCTTGTGAAAAATAAAACAATATTTTATTTAATTCATTATTATTTGTAGTTATTGAAGAATGCAAAAACATTAAAGACTGATAAATCCTTAGAGCTCAATACCTCCAAAATAACCCAATTAGAAATCGAACTGAAAGATGCATTAGCAAAAATTAAAGACTTAGAAAATACTAAAGAAGAAAAGTCTGAGAAGAAAGTTCGCTTCGGTGAATTAACTAAAAAAGACTCAGATGTTCTAAAACTAAAACAAGAAGAATTGGATAAATTAAAATTAAATCTTAATAAGGTAAATAAAACTGAGTCATTACAAGAAAATAGTTTTTAATAATTATAAACCAATTATACTTTTTTTTATTCAGGTGGAAAAAGAAAAGGTCAAGTTACAAACAACTTTAAAGGAATTAAAAGAAGATGCTATTAAATCGTTTAAGCCCAGGGTACCAAAAAAATTGACTGACATAACAACTAAGTTACAGATGAAAAAGATGGTAGAAGACTTAGAAAATGAAATTGGTAAATTAAATAACTAATTAACGATATAGATTATACTCATTTAAATTAAAGCACATGTGTTAAGAGCTTTTACAATATTTTATATATTTAATAGGTGAAATGTATGTTATAATGAAGAATGCTGGAGTAACATCTCAAGAAATAAAATCTAAAGGACAATTAGAAAAAGATGTTGAAAATGCAAAGTCTAAATTAACTAAAACTGAGACTGATTTTACTAACGAAAAAAATCGTTTACAAAGTGAAATAGCTAAATTAAAAGATATGAACGGCAAACTAGAAACTGAAAAGAAAACAATAGTAGACAAGTGCAAAACATTGGAAACAGATAGTAATAATGTAATAAGCGAATGTAAAACACTCAAAGAAGAAAAGAAACATTTAGAATCTCAAATCGTTAAGCTTAATTCTGATATTAGTAAGACAATTTTAAATTATACTATTTAATCTATACTTTTTTTTTGATAGTGTGTATTTATATCTGACTATAATGACTTTTTTACTGAAACTTTTTTACTTATTTACTTTTTTACAGAAAAAAATAGTACACAACAAACTGCTATGTCTGACTGCATGAAAAAAATTGAAGATTTAAAAAAAGAGATGGACTCCAAGGATAAAGAAATAGACAAATTGAAAAAACAAATAGAAAATATTAATAAGTTAGAACAAGACAAAAATAAATTGCTCAAAGAGGTATGACTAGAATATTTATTCTTTATTTAAAAATATAGGAGCATGTAACAGTATTTATATTGTACTAACATACCATGTTCACTGTATTTCAGGTCGGAGATAAGGCTAAGAAATTAATTGAATTTGAGAAAAAATTAAAAGAAGCTGAAGATAAATGCAAGCGAACAGAAAAATTATTAACTACTCGTAAGGATCGTGTCGCAAAATTAGAGAAAGAGGTAAAATTTATATTTTATTGTGACAAAAATGCACTTAAAATTAGTTCTCAAAAAAATTGTGTTGTTCCAAATATTTATAAACATTCTTTTTTCCTAATAAATTAAAATATAATGGTACAAAAACGTACATAAGAAAATGAATTATTTATTTTTTTTAAAATGGTTAATTTTCAAAACAAATTTCAAATTTAAATTACTAAATACGATATCTTCGATTCTTTCTTTTTTTAAAAAAGTAGATGGATTTTTAAATATTTTTCTATGTAGAATGGGTTCTATGTAGTTTTAGAAAAGAGCTTACCAATTTACATTCATTATTTAAATTTTGTTACTTTCCATCATATTACAATACAACAAGTAGCTTCAAAATAAAAATATTTATTTAAGAATAGCTCATAGCACTTAATCATGTTATAATTATTTTCTTGCATATTAGCTATCAGAAGAAAAAGAACAATCAGAAGCACTAGCAACCGCTAAAAGAAGAATATCTGTTGATCTTACAACAGAAAAAGATGAAATCCAAACAAAATTATTTAAAACTGAGAGTAAATTAATTAATTTAGAAACTGATATGAAAGAATTGAAATTAGAATATGAGAATAAAATAACAAATTTGGAATCCAGTATATCGGCAAAAGATATTCATATAAAACAACTGGTATTTTCTGATTTGAATCCCCAGTCCCAATGGCATGAAATTATATCGCTAAGCCCCACCCGTTGTCACTTCTCGTATGGCGCTATTTGCAACAAAGCTACGAGATGTTTTATTTTGAATTTCTATTTAGATCAACACGCATGACCCTTCAATCCTAGTAGTTTTGATATATTAAATGATCAGTTTCTTTTTGTCTTTAATTTTTTTTTGTTTATTATTTTATATATTCCATCATAAATATATTATACCTTTTCAGATTTATAAAATGTTACTAGTTTAAAAATATCTAATTTTTATTAATTCAATTTAAGGAGGATGCGTTAAGGGAAACTTCTAACCAAAAGTACGATGAAGCGCTATCGAACGTAGAAATGGCACAGTTGAAAGAAAAGTTTGCTAAGGCTTCCAAAGATCTTAAAGAAAAAGAAAAGGAACTGTCTACAGCTAGAAGCGAAACGAATACTACTGAAAAAGATTTATCAACCTTAAAAGCAGAAGTAGCTAATCTGAAGTCCAGTATTGCTAAATTTGAATCAGAAAAGAATGAACTTGAAAGTAAATTGCAATCCGAGAAAAAAGAAGCTAACTACTGGGAATATAAAGCTTCGGAACTTGATAGTGATTTGCAAGTAAGTAACAAATTGTTAAATCGACATCTAAAGAAAAAATAAATCAGAGAAACTCTCTTCTTTACCTTTAATACATATACATATACATACATATACCTTTAATACTATATTTAACAAGTAAAGAACTATATTATAATTCAATAAATATAATATAATCCAGCTAAAATTCGTATTATTTTAAAATAAGTATTAAAAATTACCTATTCTTTCCTCATAGGCAGAAAGAAAAAAAGTTGATCGTATGCGAGCTAATCATGACAAAGATATCAAAAATAAAGAAGCAGAATTGGCAACACTTAAAGGTAAATTAAAAATTTTAGAACAAAATACTGGGGCAGGCGCAAAGAGATTATCAGAACTTAAACAAGAATATGAAGAATCAGTCAAAAGTATGTAATCCTTTTAAGTAACAAATATTATGTTAATAGTAAATATAAATTATTAGTCATGCTAATTATTCTTCTAGAGTTAGAACATTCACTGGCAGTTGAAAAAGCTGAATACGAAGAATTGACTGGTAAATACGAAATGTTGGAAGAAGAACACGTCGTTACAAAAGCACGCCTCACTGTTGAAAAAGAAAAAGCTCAAGGGTATGTATTGTCATATTTCCCAAAGATGAATCATTATAACAAGTAAATTTTAATTTAACGATTGCAATTATTTTTGTGTTTTTACAGCGAGTTATCACTAGCGCAAAAACAAGTGAACAATACTATAGAAGAATTGAAGACAATACAAGATACTTATGAAAAACAACTGACAGAGTGGAATAAAGAAAAATCAGATTTTCAGGTATGACAGAAAAAATAAATTGAATTACAACATGTAACACGAAGTTACTAAAATTTATTGGTGATTTTTGTATATTTTTAGAAAGAGATTTCATCTTTACAAGAGAGATTATGTGGTGGTGGTTGGGAAGTGGAACGCGCAAGACTAACAGCAAAACTTGAACAACGTGAGCGTGAACTTCGCTCTGCCAAAGATGCACATGATGTTTTATCACACCACAATGACGCCACTAAGAAAGAAGTACGTATTAACAAATGTAATACGATAAAGTACTGATTTTTTTAATTACTATATTATAATAATGATGCTTGCTAATATAATATAAATTATTGCATTAATACAAATTGCAGTTGGAGGAAGCTAAAAGGAAACTTGAAGATTACGAAAAAGTGACAAAAGTACAAAGGACTTTAAAATCAGATAATGCCGAATTAGAACGAGAGCTGGGAGCGCTCAACGCTCGTCTAGAACAAGCAGACAAAGCAAGAAAGAATGAAATTGCTGAAACTAAAGCACGCTACGAAGCACAAATGAACACAATGCGCGATGAACTGAAGTCCTTGCATAATCAAGTGTCGAGATTTAGAAGAGAACGCGACAATTACAAACAAATGTTAGATTCAGCTCAGAAAGCAGCTGCAGATGTGAAGAACGGCGACAAAAGAGCTCAACGTAATTCAATATCGAGCACGGACGAGGTACGGACATACTAACAACATATGTATATTATACATATTGCATATTCAACAAAGAGTTATAATAAAAAGAACAATAAATATTTTAAAAATAATTAAATACATTTTTACTATTTCAGGAAGAATATCGTAATAAAGTGGCAATTCTGGAACAGCAGTTGGCCTGCACTGAGGACGAGTTATGCGAAGCTCGCCTTCTTTCGTCAAAACTTAATACCGAACTCGTTAGTGAGCGTTCCTCTGCCGAAGTACGCTTGGCTGAAATGCAATCACGGTTAAACGAAGTATGTTTTTTTATAATTAAATTGAAAACATAATTAGTGCATCTAATTTACTAGATTACATACATAAATTATGAATTGAAATTATTAAAGTTTAAACAAATTTTATCTTATTTTGGTAAACAATATTGAAAATGGGGAAACTTTATATAATTATATTAAAATATATTGTCAAAGCAAAGACAAATAAGGAGGCCGTCGCACACTATCACAATGTCTGACATCAAACGCGACGACGATTGCGGGTTCGACTGTCTATCGGGGGAAAGAATTGTTTATTTTCCTCGCTCTGGTAACAACTTATCACGCAATCTCGAAAATTGGGCGGAAAGTGGAGAATGGAATGTTGTAACACTTAGTTTCCTCTGTCTGTCCTCCTATATGCGAAACGAAATTTAGATATACATATTTTCTATTATAGTACGAGGAAGAGAGGCTATTGTCATCCGGTAGGGCACGAGTAGCTGGTTTGGCGACGCGTATGGAGCTGGCTTGGCACAAAGAGCGCGACGAACAGCAAAGGTTACTGCACGAAACGTCCACGTTAGCCAGAGACCTTAGGCAAACACTATTCGAGGTATATATATATGAAAACTGCATTCTGGTATACTAAATAGTGTACATCTAAATTAATACAATTTTCAGCATTTACTTATGCTATTTTGACACTACATATTTTATGTACAGTTGGAAAGAGAGCGAGAAAAAGAAAGGTTAGATATGAAGAGGAGAATAGAACAATTAAAGAGAACTACGGAAGAGGAAACAGAAGAGGCAAAGAAAAAGGTAATTGTGTTGAGGTCGAAAAATAATATGTTCTGATCATGGAAAAGTTGATATTATGATATATGTAGTAATTGTTAACGTAAAAGGAATTTAATTTAACAACAATATTTTTTAGGTATCCGAACTGCAATGTGATTTGTTAGAGCTGCGAGACGCGCATGCAAAGTTACGGACGGCTAATGAGAAACTGCGACGTGATAAAGAACGCCACGACCGAGACCGTGACCAGAACAAACTACTTGTCGCATCTCTGAAACGAGCTCAGCAGGTACTTTAACAAGTAACAACTAATAAAAATTACAAATAAATATCATAATAAAAAAATCATTGCCTAGTGCTATATTAAAACTATGAAAAAATCATTGAATGTTTTATAATTATAATTGCAGGAAGACGACCGAGTAATAACGCAACTCGTAGAAACAATAGACGACCTTATGAAGCAGAGCCCTGATTTGTTCCGTGAACCTTCTGTCAAGCCTGAAAAAACTTTGATGACTCCTACACCTCCAAGGAGAAATAGGGTATAACTTATTTGATGTATCTATGTACAAATATTTTTACACAGTTAACATCACTATAATATACCTATATGTTATACAAAAAATATAAACATACCTAATTAATATTTGCAACTTTACAATGAGTGGTTGAATTACAGTCGTCCAAGTCCCGGTCGCGGTCGGCGACGCCGGAGAGCGCGGAGGCGCGCGCGGCTAGCGACGCCGCTGGCACGGCCGCGCGCCTGCGACGCCTCACCGACGAGCTGCGCGCCTCGCGCATCGCGGAGCGGCAGCGGCGCCAGCAGGCCACTACTGCTAGACGGTAGCGTTTAAATGGCTAATAAACCTAAAAAGTTGCCACTGAATAATAATAATACTAATACTATAGAAATAATTTGCTATGATTTTATTTACATAAAATTGAATTTATCATATTACGTATGTTTTTACCCCAGAGCGATGTCAACTGAACCACGGGACACACTATCAGTCACACCGGTCTCCAGGACTCCCTCACGCGCTCCATCACTTAAAAAACGTTCAGTATCTTTGGAACAAACCACTAAAGAACAGGTAAGAATAAATAAATCATGGTACCAAGCCCATTGGCTTAAGAATTGATTATTTTACAATTGCAAAAAATGTAAATAAATACATTACATTACATAATATTCATATATAATTTTTCGATTTTGGAAGTTTCCAATAAGATCTAAGAGTCGATAAGTCTAGCGTGAAACTAAAAAAAAATATTTAAAATAAAATAAAAAATATATATTTTGCTTTTATCTAGAGCGCTATTTGGAAGACAGTGGACGGCAGCAGTATGTCATCATTAGATGGCGATGGAGATATTCGATCCTTTACCATGCAACGTGATACAAGCCTGGATAGGTATCTAAAGAAATTTTCCATTATATAATTATTATAACTTAATTATTTCAGAAATATTTATACATCAATAATACGCATAATACAGGGTGAGTCATAT
>FAPS01030194.1:0-10196 GCA_900068365.1 Heliconius elevatus bari
AAAAGTTCGGCTTAAGTATTTACAAATGCTCCGATAACAAGAATGAGATATCAACTACGAAACTATTTTCTCTTTTTTTCTTATAAAGATTATTCGAGTAATATTGATAATGGATAGTCATTTTGTAGAACGCCTACTTACTTTTGTATTTCTCTTATTTATTCTTTGTTTAGTTTGTAAAACTGTTCTTTGTGGATGGGTAATGCAATCCTAATTGGATTAGTTCATCCTTTTTCCATATGAAATCTTCGTGGCGCAGAGGCACAGGAGACTGACTTTAATGGTTGTAGGTTCAATCTCTACTCAGGGGAATAAATTATAATAAAAAAATCCCTGTAAAGCTGTTTAAAATTTTTATTTTTCCATATAAACGATTGAAGTTTTCAATACGTTATGCCGATTGAAAGTAAATCCGGATGTTCTCGTGGACGTGTGTTGGCGAATGAGCTGCCAAAATATTGTTATTCTTTCCCAACGATTCCAGTGCGCAACGTAAGCCTCTGCAGTTTATATGGAAGTGTCTTTGACGTGTATTTTGTAATCCTTTTTTCGATAAATGCTGGATTATATTTTTTTTATATGGAAGCAAAATATAAAATATTATAGTTCTGCCTACCTAAATACACAAAATAAATAATATAAAATACATAAAACGTGACATATATCTGTATTATAATAAATTAGGATAAAAAAACTAACTAATTCTAACATTAAATATATTTATAAAAAAAATGTATGGGGCATTTAAGAACACTGATAGAATATGAATATATGCTTTCTAACCCTTTTGTTTGTTTGTGCAACGCACACCTACGGCACTTCTAAGCGAACGTAATTTTTGTTTTCTGTGGTAGCTATTAAGCCTGGGCGGGATCTAGGCTATAATTGATTTTGAAGATTAATAGTAATGAAGCTAAACGATAATAATTAATGAAATGCTGCATTAACCGAAGTTCAGCGTGATATCTCACTAAAATATATAAATCTTAAATATCTTACAAAGGACCATAAAAACCAACTAGACTATAAGATATAAAGAAATACCATCTTAGTAAAAGTTATTGATTATGATAGATTTCCTTAGCAAATAAAAATTGAGGCGCAGTGGGACAGCGTCTGACTATTAACGAGGTGGCTTTAAGTTTGATTTCCGCTCGGCACAATACTTCTACGTTCTCCTACTTCTACGTTCTCATACTTCTACGTTCTCATACTCCGGTAAAAGAAATGGCTGCTTAAGGGTTCACCGTTCAACAGGGTCCATCATGTCTATGCCAACGAATTTGTCAGTACTCAATAAAAAAACGGATTCGACGAATATCAAATAGGACATAAATATAAGCAAATATATGATTGTAAATTAAATTTGCAGTAATACCATAGATATTACACTATATATAAAGAATATTAAACTAAAGACTAGAGCCCCTAATGTAGAATATAATTAAATGTATTCCTAAGTTATTTGAACATTATATTGTTTCTAATTATACCTCATGCTGTTATAATAGAATCAGGACCTCGTTTTGTATGTTCCCTGGTATATTCAGTGATATGTCGCGTCGCAGTGCGGCGTGCCGCCGGCTACGTGTTATCTACGGCGGCGCAACTAGCAGTCTTTAAAATAAACACGTATATACTTTAAGCCTTTTTTTGAGGCTAGTAGTGGCTAGTAGAGGCAGGTGGTTGTGGGTTCGATTACTATTTGAGAAAATAAAATATTTTTTTCCATTTTCTCTGTTGTCGAGGCAACGGCTTTGCACACAATGCCTTAAGAATTCGGCGGAAAGTGGAGTAGGGAGTGTGGAGTACATTCAAATGTAAGGCAGATTCAGTGTTTATTTATATTAGGTGGTTGAAATTTTTTTTTGGTCTACAAGATGTACCTAAAATTTTATACTAACATTTTTTTTTTAAATTAAGTATCCTCTATATACGAGTATGATGCCTGCATGCGCATGAGCTTTTACAGTCATATGCTAGTGCCCGACAAGCGTATGATAGTAAAAGCAACAGTTTGTGGGTTCAATTTCCACTCGAAGAAATGAAATTTTTAATATTTTCATTTCTTCGCTCCGGTGGTGAGGCAAAGCACGTAGTTGAGTTCCGCTACTCAACACGCAATGCCTACAGAATTATTTATACTGGGTTCCCTCTATCAGATGCAGTGTGAAGCTATATATAACGTCTCCTGATTTACCACTGTTATGCTAATATTAGAGTAGTATATTCATTTATAATATTGTTTTTCTTATAATTATTATGTAGGAAGGAGAGTGACCGCAAGCTATGCTTATTTCATATATGGAAACATTATTGCTAAAATTTGTGATACTAAAAAAAATATTTTTGTTATATAATACATAGAAATAGAATAATATACAAAAAAAAACACTAAATCTTTTCAACAACTCACAACTGACTCATTCTAAAGGCATACATACAATAACATAATTCTATTATTAAATAGAATGTTATTATATTATAGTTATTATGTTATTCGTATATGAATTGAATAATCTCTACGTATAATTTCGTTCTCGCGTACAAAGCTCACGTATGCAACGGTTCAAGTATTTGAAGCTTTATGCAGTTTCTCATTATTTCGCCTTTTGAGGCGCGCAGATTTAGTGCTATCATTACCAAACTATTTCACTGATTTTAATGAATGTGGAAAGGTGATTTCTTTTTTCATAAAACAATTTGTAAAAGTGACTAAAATATAGGAGTATTAACGATATACAACAATTCTGTTGTACGATATGCAACAGAAGTGTATAAATATCACTATTTTCCAATGGCAATCATTGTTATCTTCTTTTCTATTTTCTTTTCTCTTTTTCTTCTGTTTTTTAGGCGTCGTCATGGCTGTCAGTCGAGCTATGCTTCTTGACGGCTATCGAATCTCTTCGCTGCCATTGCCACATTAGCTGAACAATTCGTCGAAACGTTAAAAAAACATAATATTTTTTTTCAACAAACGGCGACCATATAAGATCAATTATGAAACAACATTCATATAATAATAACAATTAGATGATATTTCCCAAATTATTTCAAATAAAGGAAATATAGCTTAATTAATACTATAAATAAATTTACTTAAACTAAACTTAAACTCCCCATTATTTATATTTGATAATGTTTTTCAAAGTAAAAAATAAAAATACAGGATTCATTATTATCACCGACGCATTGCAGATACAGTATGCAAATATTTGCTGAAACAATCACTAAAACTAGAATAATTTTGTACGCGTAATTTAACTATACAGTGCTACTCTAAAATGTCCAAAATGCCAATAATGTTCGAATATACTCACAAATATTATCTAACTACGTCCTAATGTCTTTATTTAGTATTCTAACCATAAGTGAAAATAAATACGAACGAATCAATGAACTTATTTAAAAAAAACTCAAATGTAAGATTTTTAGAACTAAAATCTATTTCAATTTTTAACCTATTTTTATATTAGAAAACAGCGTACTTGTGATGCCAACATAACTGAGCAGACCACTAAACTTATTCCACCACATCTTTTAAATTTGCTTTGTAAGTTATATGGTCTTTTTGTTGATAAAATTCGATGCATTCCTTTATATATTCTTATTACCATACTCTAAAGATATAGTAGAAACAATCTTGAGATTAATAGTTTAGAATAAGAGACCTATAATAAAATAAAATTTTTTTTCGTAAAAACTCGAAAACCATTTGAAGTTTTTAATATATCGAGAAACGTAACATTGAATAGCTTACAAAATAATTTAATATGATTAAAGTGTGCTAATTAACTTACTTACATAGCTTCATGCTTTATTCCTAGCGGGATAGAGAGAACGGAGTGCCAAACGCTACGTTCTCTATATACCTCTTTCGCCTCGTCCAATGTCATCAACCTCCTTATACTTGCCCTCCGCGGGATTCTCATGCTTTTTACGTGACCTTTCTCCAGCATCTTTGATACTATATTTTCGTAGGTCAACCGAGGTAGGGGGTACCACTCTTACCACTCACTTTTCCATCATAAATCTGTTTTGCCATTCTTTCATCACACATTCGTTCGACGTTTTTCCAAACCAGCTGAGCACGTCCTTCACTCTCACCGTGACATCCTCGCTGGTACATTCTGTGTATGGCTTCATTGCGGATTCGATCAGCTAAGCTGATCTATATTAATCTAAATATATCTAATGAAATATTATATACTTTAATTTTCTGGCTCTGGCAACGAGGCAAAAGCGTGGCATTGAGTTCCGCCTCTCAACACACTTTGTCTCCAAAATTCGGTGGAAAATGGGGGACAGAATTGACTTAATGAGAACGTACCATATATTATGTGCGGGATACGGTGTGAAGCTGAAAAAAAAGAAAAAACTCCTTGAACTTGAGCGACAACGATTACAATGTAGTATAAATTATATTTGTGAGTTCAAACGTAACTTAGTATATAAAGTATGTGTTTGGTGTTCCACTTTGCTTCCAATGAGGGAGGGATAAATCTCTTCCACAAATAAAATACTTACTAATGCAATATATATTATATTATTATTGTGATTGTGTACATAAGTATGTTCCTTATTTAATTTCTAATGTCTAGTCATTCCTCAATGCGTTTTTTTATATATATTTTTTCAACAATAAAAGTTCTTCAGTCTAAACGTTTCTGTCCATCTCATTGAACTTTGTTCTATGAAATTTATAATATATCTAAGTATCATATTTTTTATACCTGACTTTTATTTTTTCCTGTAGAATTTAATTCATAATCAAATTTTATAATTTTGTAAAATCGTTGGTATGGTTGGGAATATAGTAGAGGCTGTCATAGCGACGTGGAAAAGACTCTGACTGTAAACCTACTTAAGTATGGGTTTGGTACCCACTCAGGGGAATAATTTGAGTTATCCCAAGTAGGCAAGTAATATGTGGGGAATAGGGTGTTTTAACATTATATTATCTCTATCTGCCTTCATGTGCAAAAAGTGTGAAACTGTATTGTTTATGGTAAGTTTACTTGGTCTGATATTAAAAACATCTTAATTTGAAAAATACTTTCAAAAGAAAATTAAATAAAACACATTTTGAACAAAATTTTCTTTATTTAAAGAATACTGAAACACAGTATTCATCGTTATTAATAAATAAATAAATAGTAAAAATTGTTTACAAAACTTAACGTTAACATTCGGGACGATTTTATTTGACTAGAATTTGATGATGGCGAAAAAATAAAATTTAAATGAATGATGCAAAAGTTTTTAAAGCAGTCGTATTTTAAGTATTTAAATTTTACGATTAATTTTAAAAATAAATATTTCTAAAAGATTCTTTCTACCGTTAGTTAGATTATAATTATAAAACGAATTTAATATATTTACAAACATAAATGATTTTATAAATAAAACTTCAAAAGTAGCAGACCAAAATCTAGATTTTGTATGGAACACAAATTATATCAAAATTTTTGTAATAATAATTAATTACATAGTACAAAAGATGTTTGGGCGCAGACACAAACTCCACAGATCATATATGATTCAAACCCTTATTTGTAATTGTGTTTTTACCGCTACTTTAATAACAATAATAACAATTGTTTTGTCCCTCTTAAATAATATAATCTAAATCGATATTTCAATAACCAAATGTAAAATATTATAAGGGCATTTGAGCAGTGGTTAGTCAGCGTGCAGCGGATAGTAACTCGTCGGTAATACTGTTAGACCTGACGAGCATTCGTGGTGACGCTACTGAAGAAAGGGCATCAGTTTTCGACGCCTCCTCTGATTTCTTTGAGTGGTACTCTTCTGAGAATTCCTGTTGAATTTATTATAATATTTTACTAGAAATACTTTCAAGTTATGGTTGACTTTTTTTGCGAAATAGGCAGAAGTGAACCTGGTAGTTACTTCATTTGCTAATTTTTCGGCTAATATTGCCACACTACCCAAATATATTGTTATAATATAATTATAATAATATATTTATAATAATATATTATATATTATTGTTATAATACCCAACAGGGTAAGAGTACACAACAATGCATTTTGTAGGTTTTTTTTTAAAAACGAATATATTTTAAATAAATATGAATATTGTTTTGAGTAGAATTCGAATCCGCAACCTTATATAACTCAGCGATCCTATTACATATTATAGAAAAGTGTATATACTATAGAAACTGAACCTTTAACACAAAAATCTAATTTGATTAATGGACACCTAAAGTCATTTGTGGAACTTTTCCAATTATCACAACCCATGAAGTATTAACCAGGATATCTAAACTGTTATGACTTGGAGAAACTGAAAAGATTTTGTTACATTTATAAAGTGTAATTTCATATAAAAAAAACTGAAAAATACTTTTTTAGAAAGGGTTTCGAGGAGGCGCAAGTTCATATCCTACGTTCAAGTTTTTATACGGTTACAGATTTCTACATGAAATCTAAATTGTCATTTAAATGTTTAATTAATAAGAAAAATCCTATTTATTCTATATTACCTTAAGACGAGACGATATAAATACAGCTCGCTCGCGTTTCCTCTGAGTGAAGTCGGAGTGCGCCAGCCAGCGGTGCTCGTGGCACTCCTCCGCCGTCGGCCGCTTTAATGGCACCTTCTTGAATACCCACATTAAGAACCGTGTTGCTTCCTGTAGAATAGAAAAAAATAAATAATTGAATTTGAATAAATATTTGTTTCTTTTGGATGGTTACAAAGAATCTTCCAGATATTACCAAAAATCCTAGTGATATACGGACTATTGATTGACTAATTCTTCTTACAGGAAGCCCAATGTTTGACATTTCTACATTTCTACATTTTTCTTTTATCTTAGAAAGATATGAATTTTTAAATATAATTTTTTGTAACTTGTGTCAAATTTAAAGATTTCAACTGAGCACATGTTTTTTCTAGTATAATTTGACTGTTATGTGGGTTATTAAGAATCATATATAAAGAAAACCTAAAGTTAGCAAAAACAAACCTGAGTGATTTCCTTATATAAATGTTCAAATCTATATCTGACAAAGCATATATTTTGGCGTGTATCAGCATCGCTGTCTCCTCTGAATGGCGACACTCCTGACAGTAATATGTACGCGAGGACACCCACTGACCAGATGTCCGTTTGTGGGTATGCTGCCTCGTCGTTGATAATTTCAGGTGCTGAAATTGGTATTATTATTTATTGTTTAATATTTTTTTATAATTTTTTTTTTTATAATAGTAAGTATTATAAGTTTAAGTTTTCATATTAAGTTTTAAACATGGTTTTTCCAATATATTATAATAAAATATTTCAAAAATGATATCACACATCTGCAAGTATGGACAAATCCGTTGTGTAAAAAAGTTTGCAATTTTTAATTACACAAGGTGTGACAAGCTAAGAAAAATAATAAAAAAGGAAAAAAAATCTTTAATTAATTAAATCGGTAATTAAACTAAAATGTCAATATACTAGAGTATATTACTACAATATATCCATAAGTCTAGAATAATTAAGCTACGTTAATAACAAATAATTATGAAATAAAAACTGACCTTTGTATTCTAAGTCGCCAACCTGCGGCACACTAGTGCCAAGCTTGGTAACTCTGTGAGCTGAACCAAAGTCAGTCAATTTAATTTGCAAAGACCGAACCGACGCCATCACCACGTTATCAGGCTGTAAGTCCAAGTGACAGTAACCTCGCCAATGCAAGTATTGCAAACCGTCTAACACTTGCAATATAATTGTTGCCACCATTTGTTCTGTATAATCGTGACGACTGGATAAATATGTTAGCACGTCAGCCCCTTGTAATTTCTCCATAATCAATGCCGCCACAGGAGCTCCAGGTAATTGGTACGCACCTAGTAAGTTTGATATCCTCTCGTGTCGCAATTTACGAATGCAGTTGAATTCTCGTTGAACTTGGATTTCCGTTTCTGGTCGCACTTCTAGAATCTTTGCTACTACTACGTCATCCGTTTCTTTATCCACGCCCTTCACAACAATCGAGAACTTTCCACGCCATAGTTCAGATATGAAGGTGTAGCGATCAGAAAAGTTCTGTGTTGTGTTCCAGTCTATTGGGTTTTCTTCAGTACTGTAGTCTAATTTGGGCCTGTCTTCCTCAAAAACAATCTCTTGGCCGGATTCAGTGAGTTGTTGGAGATGTTTCATTGCTTTTGTGACTTCGATTTTGGGTGCGCCAGATTTTTTCGTTTTGACTAAACCAGTGGGAATACCCTTTTCGCTCCATCCAATTCTATTACGAGATGCCAGTCTAAACTGATAACTTGTATCTGGCTCCAAGTCTCGTATAACGAAAAACTCGTGGTCAATGTTTTCCGCTACCGTCACCCAATCTACGCTATCACCTCTCTTGTACTGTAAGCTGTAGCAGACGACTGGTGAATTACCGTCATATTTTGGCTGCGTCCACCTTAAAAGAACCTCTGAGTCCGATACTTCAGCAGCACTTGGACTATCCGGGGCATCAGGAGTGGTGGCTTCTACTATCCTTGTCCTGGCAACAGTTTGTCCCACTTTATTCCTCGCTACTACCTTATAGAAGCCGATATCATGATGCATAGCCGGGTTGAATTCTAAAGTGGATCTTCCTTCATCATCCTCAATTATCTTTATACGTTGGCCTTCAGCGATGACCATATCGTTTTTAAACCATTGTATGGTAGGTTGAGGGTCACCCACAGCGTAGCAGCTAAGACGAGCGGGTTGTCCCTCTTGTACCGGAAGGAGTCGAGGTTTTTCTCTAAGGAAGGGCAAACGTCCGTCCCTCTTAGACTCCATAAAGGCCTGAGCTTCAGCGTAGGAGTCAAGGCGTGTACCAAGTTCGTGTCGTAAACGGCGGATAGTATAGCTTTCTGTGCCGTAGTTGTTGATACGTTCGCGGCGCTCGTCGTCGATTTCTTCGTCCATTATGTCGGTGAAGCGACGTCGCTCACGGATGATTGGTGTCTATAAGAATTATATTAGGGTAATGTAAAAGTTAATCGTGAGCAATATGGTTTACGTAAAGTATAAGGAACAGTTGTTTCAAAAAAGTTATTATCTTAAAAGAAGTAAGTTTACTTCTCAAACTCACCCTAGGATCGTAACTATCCTGTATACTCAGACTGTATCCCGGTGACCGTATACAGGCAACCTTCATATACTCGCGAAGACGCACCGGGAACTGAGTGTCGCGCAGTTGCAGCAAGTACGTATCTGGACCGTTTTGGTAACTGTAATTAATACAAATTATAATTAACGTTGTAGATTTTTGAATATTCTAATATAAAGTGCCAATTTATTTATTCCTTAGTTTAGTCAGCTTAGTTTACAAAAAAATGGAAAATTCAAGCCAGGTAAATATATGAACATTAAGTTAACTTAAGTAATATCAACATCAACAATTTTTCGAATCAAATGATTCGAAAAATTTTAAAGTACAGTTGTTTGTTTTGTTTTGGTAGAAAATTTGGAAGTATTGGAACAAATTGAAAATATTCCAAAGTACTTAGTTTATTTAGTTTAGCTTAGCTAAGCTTTATAGTCTTTCTGCAAAATTTTGTAGTCGACTCTGCCTAATTAAGAAGTGTTGTGTTTTAGGTATCAAATTCTTACCAGACATTTCCTCTTGCTACACTAAGTAAGTGAAAATAATTATATTTCTTTTATCGTCAATAGCGTCATTCATCACATAATTTCATATAAATTTTAGTTCAGTTTAATTTATTCAGGACACATATATTTAAAAAAACTCACTGGCTCTCAGACGTAGCGGACACCTCCCAATCAGGATGTTCCCATTGCTTGAACTTGAGATCCCACTCGCCTGGCTTCCTCTCGCGAGAGGTATCACGTTCAGGAGTACCTGGAAATGTCATTATTTATATTATTATAGAGTGTTAGAGGTCGAATTGTAAAAGATGTAGGTTCAATACACAACTGGAGGATCTTTAAATTATTTTCATTTTCTCTGGATAAAATCGAGCGATGCGTGAACGGACTGTCTTGTTAATAGGTTCCTTCTGCTTTATTGTATGAGTTTATTCTACAGGACTCCCGCATATATACAGGGTGTCCCAGGAGTCAACGATAAAACGAAACCAGACATAGACAAAGTCGTGACAGTTATGAGAAAAATATAAAAAAAATCTTTGTCATGTATTTTTCATATTATATTGA
>FAPS01030696.1:0-10669 GCA_900068365.1 Heliconius elevatus bari
AAAAACATTGCTTGTGGCCGTCGTGAACGACGACGCGAGGGTTGCGGGCTCGATTCCCATTAGGGGGAGTTAACTCATGCGAGTGGGAAGAAAAACATTGTACCTTATTTGTTTACTTATTAATAACTATTGTGGAATTTAACGCCGTAAACATCTCCGTAGAATTACGGAATGACACAAATGTTGTTCATCCAATATTAGAAAAAAATATTTAACTAATTAGTTTTCAACATATAAAATAGTTCCCACACAATATAAATAGAAATAAATGCACCAGAAGGGGTTACGTATTAAAAATAGCTTAGAGGATATGAATTAAGTTTAGTTCAGTTGTTTTTGTTGTTTAGAGGTTTTCTAATAACTCTGTTGTTAGTTATTCGATGTAAAAGTTTATGTAATATAATTTATGTATTTCGATTTTTTAGCTTTACGCCCTCTAGCAAGGTTACAGAGGGAACCTGAGAACCTACTGTGAATACACACCGTTTCCAATAGAACACTTCCGTTTTCCACTTCTCATCGAATTCAGGCATACCATATTGACTGCCTTTTCCTTTCTCTGGCAAGACAAAGTACAACGTTGAGTTCCGCTACTTAACATCCAATGTCTCCAAAATTGGCGGAAATTGGAGAACGGAGTGTCTCAACACTAGGTTATCTCTGTCTACACTAATAATGGATATAATAAAACAGTATATTTAAATATTTTGTTTGTTTTGTCTGCAGCAATCAGACGAGCGCACATCGGAAGCATCGGGCGCGTGACGCCTGCGCGAGCGCATCGAGCTCGCGCTACGGGACGGCTGGAGGCGGGTGACCGCGCGACCTGTAAGTAGTAGATTACTTATAGTAGGTTCTATATATAGTACTTTTTTAAATCAACTTCACACTGTATCCCGGTACACGGCAGGTTCGAGGGAACCTAGTGTTAAGACACTCCGTTCGTCACTTTCCGCCGAATTCTGGAGGCATTGCGTGTTAAGTGACCTTTAAGTACGTTAAGTAACCTCAACGCCGCGCTTTGTCTCGGCACCAGAGCGAAGAAATGGAAAAATAAATTTAATTTAATATCCCCCGAGTGGAAGTCAAACCTACTATCTTCGCGTTAACTCTCAGACGTCACGACTAACTCGATGTTAATCTTTATTATTTTGTGAATCGACTAACTCGTACCTGCCGTTTCGGCCACATGATGAAATGGACATAATTAAGAGGTGTATCTGACATTGACACACATTCTCACAAGTTCCCGAGGTATCTCTGGTCGTAGATACATTGGATTACATCGATACCATAAATATCATTTAAGAGACCCTATAGCCTTTTCAACGAATAAACAAGATGAATCCATCACAATAAGATTTTCTCATTTCGATGAAATAGTTCCTGAGATTACACGCCCAGCCTAACAAACACTTTAGCTTCATGATGTTAGTTAACGTCTGTTATTTCTTACAATCCATTATGTTTATTAAGATTGATATTAACATTTATGTTATTAAACGATGACAAACTCTTTTATATTGTAATTGTATTAAATGTTTCGTGGAAGTCCATTTTTGCGTCCATTCCGAGTCACGGCCGCAAATTTAGGTTACAGAACGTTTTTACCTTATTTAGTAATAGCGTGGGTTTTTAATACTGTTGTCTCTATATGGCTAAGTAGAGAAAGGAAAGATGTGTCACTAAACCTTTCTAGATGTTATCTTTAGTCATTTACTATATAGTTTTTCAAGTGCATCTTATTTCTTGCAATAGGAACTGCGACTTCTTTCGATCTGTAAATAGAAATATATATAAAAAATCTAGCATTATTATTATAAAAAGAAAAAACCTGATTGCTTAAAAATATGAACTGAAAATGGAAATACGAGAAAAACATTATCCTTCTGTTGCAGTTTGGTATTTTTTAGCTTCCCGCTGTAACCCCTATATAGCAAAGTATGCAGAGGGTTCCTAAGTGCCTATAGTTATGACACTCGGTTCTCCACTTTCCATTCAGCTTACGAGACACTGCTTGTTTAGTGGTGTTCATCGCTGTGCCTTGCCATTAGCCACCACTGTCCGAAATAAATATTATTCAATTTGTTTTTTCCAGGGTTCATTTCAAAGCCGGCCACGACATCGATCATTCAGCCACGAGAGACAAAAATCAAGAAACGATTACACCGAGAAGAGAAGGAGTAGTGTCCATTCACTAGACCTCGAGACAAATAACGATCAACATACTGCCACTATACATAAGTGAGTATTAAAACTGAATATACTTTTATAGAAATTTAAAAAAAAATCTTAGTGTGATATATAATAGTTTAAATATGTCTAAAATATGTTAAAATGATTTATTTTTATTTTCTTAGCTTCACACCGTATGGGGAGAGGGTACCTGGGTAGTGTCGAGTAGTTTCGTTGAATTTTGGGGGCATTGCGTGTTGAGTGACGGGATTGATTTGACGCTTTTGCCTCACTACCAGAGCGAGGAAATGAAATAAATATTTAATTTCTCGAGTGAGAATTGAACCCACAACCTGTCACGCTTGGGCCACGATAACCTCAAGTCGTCTAGTCTAGTCATTATTAGAACTTATTTATATAGTGTACATTTTATCCACCAGAGCTCGGTCCCTATCAAAAATGGCGACGCTCTCCCTCAAGATATCCCTCGAGGGCGGTAAGGTCGTGAAGACCATACAGTTCGAGCCCTCCACCGCCGTCTACGACGCGTGCCGCATCATACGTGAGAAGATACTCGAGGCCAGTCATAATGAACGTGAGTGGTGGTTTATTCAATTTTTCTTGTTAATGTCTAATTTCAAAACTGCAAAGTGTTGGATTCGTTAGGTTTCCAAAAACTTATGTTAAATATACGGGATTATATGGTCTCCGGTCTAAGAGGTTCTTTTAAAAAAAGATTTACATGCTTTAATTTTCGAATGTCAAATAATTTTTCATCGTTATAGTAAAAATTAAATATGATATTTAAATTACTAATCCATCCATCACTTCGAAATGATAATATAGTGCATTTTAGCAAATAAAATATGAACATTATAATATCTTTACAATTTTTTACACCAGCAAAAGAATACGGTCTATTCCTCGCATCCGAAGAAGACAACAAAAAGGGCATCTGGCTTGAGGCATCGCGCAGTCTCGACTACTACATGCTCAGGAACGGCGACTTGCTCGAGTACAACAAGAAGACCAGGAACTTGAGAGTTAGAATGTTGGATGGTAGGTTTCTTAAAATTTGGCTTATTATAATTGTATATATTAAATATGTATGGCTGAGTGTTTGCGGCGTGGATTTTTTAAAATGCTTGTAATATTATTAAAGTATGAGTTTGAATTTGAGTTCATCTCGGTGAAATAGTATGTGATGTCTCACTCTGAAGTTGATGGTTGTGAGATATTATCCCTACTTGGGATAATGTACTTAAAATGTTAGTTTTAATAAAAGCTCGGAGTGATAACTAGTTTTATCAATTATATTAGTGGTAAATTCTAGTATAGTTTTGACTAGTTATTTCTAATTTTAACAATGGCATTTAGTGAAAATTACTTTAAACTAGACTTCTAAAAACGGGTTTAACTTTAACATATTGTATATTATTAACAGGTACTGTAAAAACCCTCTTAGTAGACGACAGTCAGATCGTAGCGAACCTTATGGTGGTGATATGCACCAAGATTGGCATCACCAACTATGATGAGTATGGTTTGGTAAGTGGTTTTTTTTTACATTTTTTTAATATAAATTAGTAGTATATCTGTCTTAGTAAAATTTGAACCATCTTGCGATCAATAATTAATAATAACAAGTCCTACTGTAAACGCGCCGTTTGAAGTTGAAAATTAGTTCTTCACACATCATGGCGTTGAGTCGACCACGCTGTAATACATTACTTATGTATTATTATTTTTTACTATTTTTGTTTTCCATCAGGTCCGCGAAGAACAGAAAGAAGAAGCTGATCCCTGTGAGAAGCCCAACTATGGAACCCTCACTCTGAAACGACGTCATCAAGAGAAAGAGCGTGATGCTAAAATGGAACAGCTGAGGAAGAAATTGAGGACTGATGATGAAGGTAGCCTATCTAGATTAAATAGTTAAAGAAGTTTTCTTATTTTATGAAAGTTTGTTTGTCTTGGGATTGGAACCTGTAGCCATTTCGTGTTGAATCAAAGTTAGAACCGCCTTAAAGTTAACTAGACAGCAGCATGATATTTCTTACTGTTGATTACTTACTACCCAAGTGTACAATGCTCAAAAGTTTAGAAAGTCTAACTTGCCACAACTTGTCCACTGTACTGTATATTATTTATATCTGTTATAACATTTTTTATGGTTCACAGTTAACTGGGTAGAAGGCAGTAAAACTCTTCGCGAGCAAGGCGTAGAATCCGGAGAGACACTCCTCCTCCGTCGAAGATTGTTCTTCTCCGACCGTAACGTGGATTCAAGAGACCCCGTACAATTGACTCTGCTTTACGTACAAGCAAGAGATGCCATATTGGATGGAGCTCATCCCATCACTCAGGAGAAGGGTATGTGTTATCCCGTTTTGTAGTGATGTGAGACTGGCATTTTTAAATCCACACAAAAAGTTACATTCCTATAATTTTTTACTAACTTATGTTTCTGCTTATTATTTTCGTATTCTAAGTAAAATTTTTATTTATTATGTTACAGCTTGCGAATTTGCCGGTATTCAGTGTCAAATACAATTCGGTGACCATAAAGAAGACAAACATACACCTGGCTTTTTAGAGTAAGTATATACAATCTAGTCTAATAAATAGTAAAATAAGTCTAGAGACCAGTTCTGGCACAGGAGCACAAAGTATGATTGTTATGCGCGCGGCATGGGTGGGTTCGGTTCCAACTCAAGGAAATTACATATTTAATATTTCAATTGGACACAAGGAGTATTTTGACACTATGTTCTTCCTGACTACCCCTGCCGTGTATGTAATATAGTGTGACCCTAAAAAAAATTAGATACATCATTATAACCCATTTTTCTTTGTTTCAGTCTTAAAGAATTCCTGCCAGCGTCTTACGTGAAAGTGAAAGGTATAGAAAAGAAGATATTTAGAGAACATCGAAAGCACGCCGGCCTCAGTGAGCTCGACGCTAAAGTGCTTTATACTAAAAGTGCTAGGGATTTGAAGACTTATGGTGTAGCATTCTTTTTGGTCAAGGTAAGGGGAAACCGAGAAAATGTATATTCTATGCTTATAAAAATATAGTTTCTGAAAAATTCTAAAAAACTTACTTGAACTTTTTTTCTTATTATTTTGTAAGTCTAAACAGTCAGTCGACAAAAAAATAAAAGAAAGCAGATTTATTTATAGTCATAGGAAAATATAGTTAGTTAATTAAAAACGATCATTTAACACAGGAAAAAATGAAAGGAAAGAACAAGCTAGTGCCGCGTCTACTCGGAGTGACCAAAGATTCCGTTCTCCGCCTCGACGAGAAAACCAAAGAAGTATTGCAGACTTGGCCACTTACCACCGTGCGTAGATGGTGTGCCTCGCCTAATACGTTCACACTGGACTTTGGGGATTATAGCGATCAGTATTACAGCGTGCAGACCACGGAGGCGGAGCATATATTGCAGGTGGGTAATTAAAATGTTATTATTGTTTCTTTTTTTCAGTATGGCAGAGTTCAGGTTGTTTGCCGGAGCTCAATTTTTGTAAGAGACAAATGAAAACAATTTAAATGTATTCTCTTGAATGGGAGTATTGAACCACGACCATCATATTTCCTGTCGACATGATCTAAAAAAATACCAATTGATTTTATTTTCAATATTATCATTGGTTTTATTTTTATTAACATTTCGTTATTATCATTCTCCAGGTGATAGCCGGTTATATAGACATCATAGTGAGGCGTCGCCGTGCCAAGGACAGAATCGGTTTGGACGGTGATGAGGGTTCCGCCATGTTGGAAGATTCAGTATCACCTTCTAAGTAAGTTTTATATTGAAAAATATAGAAAATATGCTTAAAATATGATGTAAATTAGTAAAAAATATATTCACATTAAGTAATTAACAATAATATTTATAATTGTTATTTGTTTCCATCCAGAGCTAATATAATCCAACACGATACATTCAAATCGGGCAAAGTGAACACCGAGTCTGTAGCGAAGCCCGCGGTGATGAGACCCGGAGCTGAAGGTAAATTATTAATCATATACGTCTATATATATGTATGTACGCATGTAGATGGAGGACGGAGTGTCTTGACACTAGCTACACTGCGTATCTTGCTGTGTACAGTACGGTCGACTAATTGTCGCCCTGAAGTTAGGTTTTCTAACTTTGTTTGTTCATTCTTCATTTAGAAAGTAAATAATCAAAAGTAAGAAAAATATTCTAAAGTCAAATCTGCGTGACCATCTATAGCTAACTTCAGGGTGGACACGACTCAATATGTGGAAAATAGCTTACATTGATTGACTATTTTCTTTAGTTTAGTTATATAAATGGTGGAAAAATACTCTATACCTATATACTACTGTATATACTATATTTGTCTCTTGGGAAGGAGTGAAGATAAAAATTGTATATTGTATACTTTTTTTACTTACTAAAATTTAGTCTTTGGATTGGTCTTAAATGGCTGCTTTAAATTTTAGATATCATTCTGTCATAAGGTAGTTGAAAAATAATGTAAATATGTTTATCAATTATTTTGCAAAATATAGTTTTTTTATTATTTCTAGCAGTAATCTGTACATTGCATAAATAGTCTATGTTATGTATTTTTTACTCCTGTAGACGAGTTTTGGTTTACATTTTATTGCAGCTTTAATTTTTTTATTTATTTTTTTTATACTCTGTGTCCCATTATTACAATAAGTAATGTGTATAACTTTTTTTTACTTACGAAAATTTTGATTCACAGTATACATACGTATTATCACTAGAAATTAGGCACTTTTGTGCTACCACTAAACATTCGGGGAGATAATGTAATATTTTTTTTTCTTGCTTTTGTAACGAGAGAACAGAGAACATGCAATGTCTCGTAAATTCGGCGGAAAATAGGGAATGAAGTGTTTTAATACTAGATTCCATCTGCCTATAAGCGGGAGATACAGCGTAAAGCTAAAAAAATAAAAATCGAAAAGATGGTAGAGCACACAGTGTACTAGCACTAGTAATGGGGCCATATTTTTATTACAAAGTTATGTGGCACATATTTGCTACCACATGTAATGGGGTACAGAGTATATATAATTAAGTGGGGCATATATCCCCTATATTGCGTTAGGTGCAAAGTCGTTCGCGGTGGGGCAGGTGGCGGGCGCGCAGCAGACCACGCTCTCGGGGCAGGTCGTTACTGGACACTCGGCGCCGGCTGTTAGTATTTATGTGTTTATTTATATACACGTACATTGTACATTATCATAGAAGCAAAAATAAACAACCCATTTTTTTCCAAAATAAACAGTAATAAAATAATAACCCATATTAACCTATATACTTTTTTCGTCTTAATAGGTCATGTAAGGGGTACATTTACTATATAAAGTAGTATATTTGTTCAAAAGCTACAAATATGTGATCTGAATGGAGGTTGTCTTATTTGCTTTTATATGCCATAATCATCGCACAATGTTTTCATTATATAAGTGTATTATGTATGTGTGATTTTTTTTCTTCTTTTAGAGGGTAGAAGTGGATTTGGGTCATTTAGAATGGGTTCGGATATTATGAATTATATTCGTTTGGTTTAAACTTAATATAACTATGAATACTTTGTTTTTATGTGACTTCGTTTCTAATTTCAAAGAGTGTGATATTTATCATTTGCTATCAAAATATATTTATCCTTAGTAAAGAAAAGAAATGTTACTTTAATCGTAACTCCACTTATACTCTCGTATCTTGCTTCTTTTTTTATTGTTTTTTATCTCATTAGTCGATTTATTAACTGCTTATACTTTTATATTAACTAATAATTTTATACTAATTATACTTTTAAATGCAAAGATGAACGTTGTCTTGTTTCACGCTATCTAACGGATGCAGCCTACGATATTGGTTGTGTAGGTAACTCTAATTATATAAAAAATATAGTCCACATATGTATTAATATATATATTTTATATCTAAAAATACTAATATTACTAATATAAAAAAATATATACAATATTATAACTTGGATGTAATAACTTGCATAACTATTTTATAATCTTTGCAGTCTATAAAAGAAACAATTATTGATAGAAAAATCAATATTAAAAATGTTATTCAATTTTTAGCACAGATAATCAATAACATCTAAACAATAATTACAGACAACACAAGTGCAGCAAACCAAAGTGACGTCCATTTTGACGGAACCGCAACGCGCCTTACTGTCAACTATTACAAGTGGAAAGGAAATTATTAAACAAACTGAAGAAGGATTGACTAGAGTGAGTATAATTTTTATGTAGTGCGTGATGAACGAAGGCAGTCTACGTCTTGTCCTTATCTAATATTTCATTGCCCCAACTGGGAATCGAACCCACTATCGTTACGTTTACATTTTTTACTTACGTGAATAAAGAATTTTAATATACAAACTGTTAGTCTCTCTCTCTAACACTGTTGTGTTTTCAGGCACATCTACCCGAGGAAGGTGCAGGTTCAGGTCCCAGCGCGGTACAATGGCGTCGCGTGCGCCTCGAAGGCAGCAAGCAGGTGGTGACGTCACACATCGCAGCGATGAACGCCGCCACCGCGCAGGTTGTTACGTTAACTGCGGGTGAGAAATTATATATTATTTGAATAATTAATTGATTTTTGATTTTGAAGGAAACTAATTTATGAAGAATACTTTACTAATACTAATTTTAATAGTAAACTAGTAGTAATATTTTTTCTTCATATCAACTCAGGTTCAACAGAAGAAGTAGACCATACAGCAGTGGGAGCCGCCATCACTACCATCACAACCAACTTACCTGAGATGACTAAAGGTGAATACATACAATTGTTAACTATAGTTTAATATATGATGATGATAATGATATAAAATTTTGAAGTATTTGAACAGTGATATCTAACAAGAAAATTAGTTTGTTAATGCTAACGCTGCTACTCAAAGGAGTGTCTTAACATTGTGTTCTCTCTGCCTACCCTGCTATATGCGAGATATAGCTTGGGACTAAAAAAAATATTAACTTAAAACAATTTCCTGCATCCCAGGTGTACAAATGATAGCAGCATTAATGGAGGACACACCAGGCGGAGATAAATTATTAGACGCGACTCGAGCACTTTGTTGTGCTTTCTCAGATTTGCTTAAAGCTGCTGAACCACATACTAAAGAGGTATTTGTTTTTATTATTAAAATGTACAGAAAAAAGGTTAGACTTAATATCTGAACCCCCGACTGTTCGAATATCCCCAAATCTTAATAGCGAAGCCATGATAAGTAACTTGACTACAAGCAAGGTGCTATTAAAAATATTATATATTTTTTTTATTATTTTGCTCATTGTATGTTTAAAATAATACAATGTCTTTGGCAATGGTAAGTTTTTATTGTGTTATATATTATAGACAGTGACACTTGAAATGATATAGGAATACCATTTAAGGCATATTTTAAAAAGAACTTTTGTACAGAATCATTATTTCTCTAAAAAAATTGGAGGATTTCAACCAGTAAACCAATATTATAAAAGTGACAGATGATTCTTTAATTATTATTTTTTATTTTTGATGACATTTTGTTAAATTAAATATTATTAAACGTACAGCCTCGTCAGAACCTCTTGAACGCAGCCTCCAGAGTCGGAGAGGCATCCACATCAGTCCTCCACACGATCGGCGAAGAAACCGAAGAGGACAAGGAGACACAGGTAACACACACACAAACACACAAAAAATCATTCATATACAGAAAACTTAACTTTTGCTATGACAATTTCTACAAGGTTTTCTTCGGTAACAATGAATACGGATCTGACTTCGACCGGAAATACGACGATGAAGGGATTTATGAAGATATTGATACGACCGCGCCGTGGGGCCGATTAGATGTCATAAAAGAAGAAACCGATAGCGAGTATTATAGAGGATTGGAGTATTGTAATGCTATACTCAACCCTAGTCACAAAAGTATAGCCCAAAATGATAATAGAAATGGCGATTATGAAACTATTTTACTTAATTGTGAAGATTATTTAGACAAAAAAGATACTGATAGTATAGATAAAGGTAGTCCCAAATTGTATCCAAAAACAATATCTGATAAAATTTATAATTTCAAAAAAGATTTTTCCAATCATGATTATGTTAATGTTAATTTAAATAAACAAAACAAACCTGACTACTCGAATATTAATTTAGACAGACGGACCAAAAATGAAATTTTGAGACAGCAATTCTTTCTATCCAATGAAAATATTGATAACAATAAAGTTAATGACAAATTCAATCGTTACGCCGACAAAAATGATATTAATGAGAAATTTAATAAGTTCAATGATAAAAAAATTGAATGTCACACAATTAGGAATGATGTAACTAAAATCGGTTCAGACGTTAAGGTTTCTGGTGCGTTAAATATGAAATTGTTTAATTTAGACAAATATAACCGCGTTTTGACCACAACGGAAACATTTGTCGAAAAAGCTGAAGCTAGTTTC
>FAPS01031042.1:0-10351 GCA_900068365.1 Heliconius elevatus bari
ATTAGTCCAGTTAATCGAGTTTCCACTGTACACTATAAAAATGACAAAAAAAATCAAATACCAAGAAATATCATTTTATTTATAATCAGCTAAAAATACAATTTACAATTTAACTCTATTTAACTCTAACACCAAAACACTTAAGAGAAAAACGTACTAAGAGCACTATGCCTTAACCGAGGTGAGGCACGGACGCCACTACAAAGTTTATTTCTGTTCACAGTATATTTAAGAGACGGGCTTGTGTGCCTCCATGGATGTGTGTGTCAGAAGAAATGGTGGTATGTGTTTGCGTGTGTGTGTCACATACGCCTACGTTTTGCTGGTATTGTGGCTGGTGGGGTTGAGGTGTTGGCGCGACGACGCCCGCGTCGGGAACCACCATCCTCATCTATGAGTGGGGAGTCCCAGGCTGTGGAGAGATGACATCTATTATTTATAGTTGTTGCGGCTAAGTGGTATAGTGGGTTCAAAACACTCAAGATAATGATTTTTTATTATCTTGGTTTGGTAAGAAAACAGTGCACTGTTGGGCCTCTCAGTCAATATACAATGTCTTGGAAATTTTGGGAAACTATCTTAGCGATTTGATCACTTAATCATATGGTTTGCTAAAATAATTTTCTACATTTAGTGCAATTTTAAAATGTAAAAAATGGTAAGTAAGAAGTGTAGAACTTAAAGTTTTCTGGAATAATAGGCATAGGGCTAAAACTATGTAACAGATAAATTTCTCAGTTCAGTATGACAAAGCCCAATTTCCTCCACTTACTATATATTTTCCTGAATTCCTCACATTGAATTCTAAAAATAAAATAAAAAGTAAACAAAAATATTAACTAACCTCCAACAGAACTAATTTTAGATTTTGCAGGTTTATCCCTTTGCGATATGGATTTTCTACTTGAAGAACTATCTCTTGGTCCAGAAGCATTTGAATCTCGTGAATCTCTTCTTCGATCTAAATTTAAGAGATAAATAAAATAATAGTTATGAAATGTGTTTATGAGGTTAGTCAAAATGCAGGATCACAAGCATGTTACTGTAAACATGACGGGTGACGAATTGAATGTTTTAATACTAGATTCCCTCCGTCTACCCTGCTAAATGTGGGACACATCATGAAACCAAAAAATAATTAATTCAAGAACATTTTAGCTACAACAAGTAAATTATAATAAAAGCTATTTACCATATTCTTTTTCAGATTTAATACTTGGTGTGTCAGTTGAAGCATGTGAACTTCCACTTTCTTTTCTTGTTTTGGTTGCAAGAGCACCTATACTGTCTTTACGGCCTGTATTAATTATACATAACATTATAAAAATATTATGAATTATATTACAAAAATATTAAATTTTAATATGATTTAATCATGTAATTTATAATATCATTCACTAATTAAATTTATTACCTTTTGGTGTACCATCTTTTGAAGCTGTGCCTCTAGAGTTACTTCTAGGTGTTGCTGTTTTCGGCGATGGGCTCCGACCATCTAAATTTATCTCTAATTAAATTCCCAAATATACAAAATACAACTTTCAAATCATGCTATATATTTATGAAAGAAGAGGTAAGCAATTGTTAATACAAAATAAGTGTACCAAGAAAACCTTATACTACATAATCAAACATCCAACTTTCATATACTACATTTTTACCTTCACTGTCATCAGCTAGAATAGCTTCTTTACACTTTTGTTTCATCAATGCACCGAATTCGCTTTCTGGTAAACTGAAAGGTGTTTCCTGATTTGGGAAGGGTATTGGTTCTGTATCATCTAACATTGTCATATCATAAAATATTTCTAAATGCCGCCAGATATCATGTGTAGATATCTCTTTGGATATAGTATTAGACAGTTTTTCCCAAATACAAGCCATCTGGAAGTGTTTACTTATTCCTACCGGCTTATGATTTGCCATTGCGTAAAATAATTGTATCTCCATGTCAACATCCCATTCGACTGTTTCACCGGGTTTTACATCGGCTTCTTCTTCACTAGAAACCATTTTAATTGGTAATGTGATATATCTGATAAAATATGTTCGTTGTATTGATATTTAATTCATTATAAAAACATAACATCAAACTGCGTTTGACAGCTTGGTTTGACAGTGATATGACAATTGACAATTGATATTATGAGTTCTGACAGTAACGCCAGATCCAGAACAATCAGTCACAGATAAAGTATTAGTAATTACTAAGATATTTTCTCAACTTCACGCTGTATCCCGCCTATAGCAGAGTAGACAGAGGAAGCCTAATGGTGGATCGACCCACCTGTGGCAATATTTCTGTTCAAAAATCATGTCTATCTTCATCTTAGAGGCAGGCAACGCATTTGTAGATCCTCTGGTATTACACGATGTCGTGGGTGCCGGTGATCACTTACCATCATTGGTGATCGTACGGTACGCACCAACAAAGGATATCAAATAGTTTTCAGATATGTTAAGGTGATGATAATTGTAAAATGTATTTAATTTATATATACAAATGAATACCATATTACATTAAGGCCAGTCGCGGCACAGGGGCACAAAGTGTGACTGTAAAGCCGACTGGTTGTGGGTTCGATCCCCACTTGAAGAGATGAAATATTTATTTAAATCTATATTTCCATTTCTTTGCTCTGGTGTCGAGGTAAAGCGCGACGTTGAGTTCGCGACATTCAACACGTAATGCCTCTAGAATTCGGCAGAGAGTGGGAAACGAAATGGCTTAACACTTGGTACCCTTCTGCCTACCTGCTGTCTGTGGGATAAATCGTGAAGCTGATTTAATTTCATTTTTTTACTATATTGAATGTATTATATATCAAATTAACTGAATTTATGAACTACGGTACAGCATACAATGTTCACTTAGTTACTCACTATAAAAATTGAAAGAGTGTGTGTTCCATTAATTTGTTTTTTTCCAGACTTATGTCAAATTGACGCTGTCAACTGTCAATGGTAAAAAAACAGCAGCCGTGCATAATCTTTTCCATACGGTTTTCGAGTTTCCACGTTTTTATTTATTAATTTTCCATTGTTTATTAAAAGATGGGCGTAGATGTAGAAACTATTTCACCTGGAAATGGTAAAGCTTGATATTTATACGCAGATTTTTCTGGCTTTGTTTTCATTACATTAAAACCGGTTTTGTTTATAGGTTCTACGTACCCGAAGCCAGGACAGACTGTGGTCGTCCACTACACAGGCACTCTTCAAAATGGAAAAAAGTTTGATTCTTCTAGGGATCGTGGTCAACCCTTCAAGTTTACACTAGGGAAAGGAGATGTCATCAAAGGCTGGGATCAAGGATTAGCTAAAGTATCCTAATTTAAAGTAACATTAGCTATAATGTTTGAGATTTTCCTATAGTATGCAATACTTGGATATAATTTTTACATATTTAGGAACCCAAATAAAAAAGAAAACCCAAAGAAAATTTACACAGAAAAACCAGTTGTGGTACATGGGCACAAGGTGTTAATGTAAATGTGACAGATAGTGGGTTTGATCCCACTCAAGGGAATAAAATATTTAATATTTTCAATGTCTTCACTCTGGTGTCAAGGCAAAGTGCAGTGTTGAATTCTCCCATGCAACACCTCCAGAATTCAGAGTAAAATAGGGATCAGAATTCAGATTGTTGTAACACTAGGTTCCATAATAAAAACAATGCCAAAAAGATCATTTTCATGCTTTTTGCTGTATAGCAAAGGTAGGAGGCAACTTAGTACTTAGGTCAAACTTTCCCATTTTGTTACGAAGCCCTAGAACTGGAATAATAAAAAATATATTGGTAATTACAAAACAATTGCCTATTTTTCATTTCAGATGTCTGTGGGAGAGCGAGCAAGACTAACCTGTTCACCCGATTTTGCTTATGGTTCAAGAGGACACCCTGGTGTCATTCCACCTAACTCTACATTAATATTTGATGTTGAGCTTCTAAGAGTTGAATAGAATGCTTGCCACTTTATTTGTCAATGTAGTAATTTATATATTGGTTTAGTTGTATCTAAAACATACATTTTGTTTAATATTAATATTTATTGTCTTGGTTCTCTTGACTCTTGATTTATTTATGTATAAAATATTTAATGTTAGGTGTTTTTTTTTATTTTACTGTAATATAGTTTAATGATATTTAAATTGTTATTTCTTTCTAAACTAATGGTGAGAATAAAATAGTCTTGCTAGAAATATACATAAGGAAAGACAAAGAAGAACTGATTTAAACTTGATCTTTAATTTGAATTCACTTCAATTGAAATGAATTATTTTAAATATATCTGTGAAAAGACTATGAGATTGTTTTATAAGTTTTTCCATTTTGTTTTAATTTATAATTGTTGCATTTTATTCTATTTATTACTGCATTTAATATTTGCTGGTGATGTAAGTAAAATGCTTAAAAAAGATATTAATTGCAAAGTATTAATCTATGTTTGTAATTTAGCTGATTATTGTAAAATAGAGTATGTTACTTAAATATGTGATTTTATATTAAAGTATTAACATGAAAATAAAATATATAACTCCAATATTAATTTAACATCATTTTTAATAGTAACACAACATTAAAAAAGATATACTGCCTTAATCTTCCAACAGGTAAAAAATATATAAAAACTTTATCAATAAATATAGCCCTAGGTAATGTTTTACCAACCTATTCAGGATAGGAAATAAGTAATTTTATACAGCAGTATTTCAAAAATTCATTCATTTATGAAAACTGAAGAAATGGGAATCATCTGCTGTTGAAATTTGCAATTGGGTATATTTTCTGCGTCATAATACATTAATTTAAATATACTTATAAAGTAGTGAATAAGTATCTAAAACATAAAAAAATCTCTACCTTGCTTAAAAACAAAGTGCTCTAATGGTTTATAAGATGAATAATTAAAAAATTATTGATCCTACATAACATTAGAGTATTTCTCAATGACAAGAACTGTACTTCATTATTAAGTAACTAGTTGACCCTGAACTTCGTACTGCTTAACATTATCATAACGCCAATACAAATGCTAGGAGGATGACATTGCCAAAGTGGCTGGAAAACTATGGAGGAGAATGTCATCCAATAGAATGAAATGGAAGAGATCTTTGTCAAAGGACAAACGGACAAGAAATTAACTAGCATTTAATTCATAATATCTAATGTAAAAATTTTATGTGTCTGAATAAAAAGGCTTTATTATTATTATATACCATAAAACATAATGCCCTTTCAGAATGGACAATATATTAAAAATATGTATAATAAATCCTGTATAACATTTTTTCCTTAATATGTCACATTTTTTCAGGGCAATAATTCATTAAAGGCACAACAGTATTTTTGGTAAAAGGTGTCCGACACAAAGGACAAGTTTCCAGAACCCCATAACAACAGTTCAAACAAAATACATGGCCACATTGTAAAACACAGGGCTGTATTATTTCTTCCAAGCATGCCACACAAGATTTACTACTATCCACTTCATTTGGAAATTCCTTCATATCTTCAATATGTTTCTTAGCTTGATAAAATGCTTGGCCACATGAAATAAATGCATGTAAAAGAGTAACTATTCCTAATAATCTTAAATGTGCATAGTATGCAGCTGCTGCAGGTCTAACATGTACATAATTAATATCTGTCACTGTTTTACTTATTTGCAGAGGTCCTCCAGTAACATATGAAAGTGCTCGATGTATACTTTCAATTTGAGGTACAATATTGTTTAATGTTTTTAAAACAACAAGGAGTACATTTTGAGCTTCTGGTTTTAATGACGGATTTTGTTCTACATGTTTTTGCATATGACCAAGTAGTTTTCGCGTAATATTTTCACCGAATGCTGAAAGAAGAATGCTAATGAGTCTGTTACTGAACGATGGTAATTTGTGGTATGTTTCATCAACTTGAACTATCCCTGAATATTCTTCACCAAGAGTTTGCAAGTCTTTGAGAGTGGTAAACGATTTATATAAAATAGAAGATACTGGTACAGCTTTAGCTGCATGGTGTGGCGGTAAAAGTCTCGCCAGCGACCCAGCAAATTGTTTCTCATAAAGATCATCTTTTTGCCAAGCACGAAGAATCTCAGCGGGCTGTGCAGCTGGCAGCGCCATTGAAATGTCTCGATTTAATTTAACTAAATAATAAGTTTAAAGATGTCGCATGTAATTGTTTAATATCCAAAGTCCAAAGATAAACATTACGAACTACGAAGTGCATAGAAATTAGAAATTCTAAATTGCTATAAAATGTTCCATTGACATTTTAGGGATGCGAAATTTATTAATTGATATTTTTCAATAATCGATTTTATTTATTAATTCTATTCACGATGATATTAAGTATGATGATGATGATTATAAATTACCAGTAAAATTATAAATTATAAAATTATCATCATCAGCAGTAGTAAAAGTAAATTATTTTAAATTAAATACACTTTATTCATATATTTTAACACCTATTATATGTTTATATTTTGTAACATTTATAAATTACAGAGTATTCGTATTATAATCTGTAACACTATTTTAACTGTGATAAATGTTTCACCAATCATGGACATTTATTTGGTAAATAAAACTTTCTAACCAATGAAATTATACATAGCATATTATTTACCGATTCTACCAATGCCGTTAAAATGTTTTAAAGAAACTTACAGAAACAGTTGAAGTTGAAAATTGCTTTAGTTTTTACGATTTTGACTCCTTTTATAATGTTTATTTTATAAACAATAAATAAGAAGTGTTTTTGTGAACATTATACATACATAACAACAACAATCAATTTTTTTATTACAATGATGGAAGTTGACGGAGTGGATAATTGGAATATGAATCCTTCTGAGGGTGCTAAATTTGCCAATTTAAAGGCATTTGTGAATGCTGCACGTGAATTTGAAGCTACACACAGTGAATCTGCTATTAATTTGATGACTCGTTATTTAGGAGTAAGTGTTGAATATACGAATTGCCCAACAATATCTACAATAACTTTTACTAGTTTTTTTTTTTAAGTTTCTTAATAAATATTCGATAATTTTAATATATTTCAAATTAATTTATTTTACAGCTAATCGCATCGTCATGTGATCTATCAATATTTTCGCCCGGTCGCAGTGAAGTTTGTGCTTTCTTCAGTTCGTTGTGGCGTGTTATGTGCGATGGAAGAGGTCCCCACTGGGCCGGTGTAGCTGTTCTTGCTAGGGCCTGTGTTGAGGAGAGTGCTAGACATGCTTTAACACATACTTATAAGTAAGTATTGTTTATATTTAACTTTGTATCCCATTTGTGGCAGGGTGGGCAGAGGGAACTTGTGTTAAGGTGCGTTGTTTCCCGCTTTCTGCTCTAATTAATATCTTAAATATTGCGTTTAAAGTGTCGGGATCAACGCCGCGTTTGATATTGGAACCAGAGTGAGGAAATGGAAATAAATTATACCCCCGTATTATTACATTTACAGTTAGATGCTGTGCCACTAGGCTATAATGGTAAGTAAGCTTAATTAATAATTATTACTTTGTATAGTCTAGAATAAACAATTTATGGACTATGATTTATTTTCAAAAATGTTTTTGTTACAGATTTATGCCAATCCTGGCCCGCTTATTGTGCGATACAATATCAAATGATAAAAAAATAAAACTACTTTCAGTGATGCAGGTAATGATTATAATGTAGCTTGATAAACAACTTTATTATACACAATTTTGTTTAATTTTTTTATTTTAATAGTTCTTTATTGTTTTTAAATGGACTTAGTTGATTGAGTATACAATAATTTTATGTTAGGTAAATTGTAAGTAAAAAACAAAAAACTAGGCTACATTTATATTTCAGAGGCCTAACTTGTTTATTGTAATATATTTTAGTAAATAAATAGTCACTTTACTTTACATGTTTTAAATTTGTATATACAGATGGTGAAAGCCTTGCAATAAATTTATTTAAAATAGTTTCATTTCAATTCATGGAGGTGATTTATTGATTTAATTATTATAAGAACATCTTCATTATAAACTCCCCTTTATTGTATCTCGTGATGTTTATGGCACAGTTCAGGCAGACAGCTTCTTACTGTATTTACAATGGTTGTGTGTTCGATTCCCACTTGGAGAAATAATTATACTTGGATTCTTCCCTCTAGTTGGCAATGCTAGATGTTGAGTAGACTAGGCAGTATGTGGGAAATGGAAATTCTTTGTACTAGGTTCCCTCTGAAAAAAAATGTACAATAGATTTTTTATTATATCTTAAATAAATATTTTCAGGACATCTCATATGGAATTAAAATAAGCTGGCAAGAGTCCTACTTATCAAGTTTAATGAAACAATTAACAGATTGGATAATGCAACCCATGAAGGAGTCGCAGCATCGGACTATAGGTCACAAATCATTGACGGTGTTAGTCAATATAAGTTACGGGAATCTTCCAGCTATATATGCTTTAATGAGAACGGTGGATACTAAGGATTTTGTTGTACATTTAATTAGTTTGAAGGTGAGATTGATTGTTACTTGTATAGATATAGGTAATGGTTGTGAAAGCTCTTGGTATTTTTTTTCTATTTAGAAGAGAGCTTATTATTACGAATGTCCCAGACAATGTTGGGCAAGGACAGAAACAGAACAATATTAATATTTGTTTATTTGTTGTACTATCTCTATTTTTAATAGTAAATTTTGATAACCATTTCAAATAACAAACCATGAAATATCATCTTGCAATTTTCAATTAATTTTTGACAAAAAATGCCTTATTCTGACTTATTTATTGGACCATTAGATCCAGAGATTGTAGTGTTTAAACAAAAAGAAACCCTTCCACTTTTTTATATATTTTTTCTAGGATGGTGGCTACGGCGGCGTAGAAGTGTGTAGACTTTTATTATGCCTGTCAAGTGCAACTCGAGGTTCTGCTTCCACAAGACAGCCAGATGTTCACAGTTATTTGTGTTGCACTATGAGAACTTTTAGTAAAGCTGCTGTGTAAGTCCTATTAATATTACAAACTGGTTGCATTGTGGCTTTGGCCACTTGAACTACACAATGATTTTGTTTACAATTGCTTTTGTTATTTAATAATATATATTATCATTTCAAAGACAATATCCATACACTGATAGGTAAAACTTAAGTCAATTCAATAATAAATATTTTTTTTAATTTAATTGAAATAAATTTCAATAATTTAAAATTTAACACAAATTTTGTACCAATATTGTTTCGTTAAAGACTTTTATCTACATTAAAGACATAAGCCTTACTTACATAAAAAAAATTGGTTAACAATATTATCAAACAAATAAAGGATATAAATAAAATATATATATATTTTTAAATATTTAAAATATTTTTTCTCAATGCAGAATTGAACCCACAACTTGTCACGTTTACGCCTTAAACATCGTTTAATATATATATTTTTTAATTTTCAGAGAAAGGGATTCTACTCAACTACTTCATGCGTACACTTTTATCAACGACTTATGTACAGACAGCAATTTAAAAAGCTATGTGCTAACTTACCCACAGTTTGCAAGCTCTCTCCAAAATTCTTTGAAGGTATCTAATTGTTACTTAAGATAAATAATTTGAGTAATGCAGCGTCAAAGCGTATGATCGTAAACGCGACGGTTGCGGTTTCTATTCTCATTCTGGGATAAACTATTTAATTTCTGTCTGTCTGTCTTTAAAGGCTCTGGTAACAAGACAAAGAGGAGCGTTGTTTTCCACTACGCAATGTCTCAACAATTGGGCGACGGGCTCAGTGGTAGCACTAGATTTCCGCTACATATTCTGTTATTTGACGTATAATGATACAGCGTGATTCTAATACATACAATATAATATTTCAGAATATGGAAGAGCTGTATATAGCTGCACCAGACGATACGGGTGAACCGGAAAACACTACTAACTGTTTGCGTAACGCGTTGAGGTTTCTCACTGTTGTAGTTAATTTAGGTAATGCTTTATATTTCGTAATCTTTTTAAATGTTGTATAAAAAAAATAACTTGGATTTGAACCTGTGATTCATATGGTAACGATTTAAATCTTAACTGTTACACGCTTGTGCTCGTGCTCTGCACTATGGCAGCCTCTAATTTTTTGTGTGTAATAACAATTTTAATTCCTATTCTTTAAACTCATATCTTTAATTAAATGATTGAAATTTATAATTTATTTACAGATTTATACTCGCTAAGGTGCCACCACTGTCAATTAGTCTCTTTATGTATGAAATCTAGTAGAATTTGTTTGCCCGAGTCCTTAGAGCTGTTTGCAGCTTTAGTTTCACAGTATAAAGGTAAATAAAAATTATTTTGAGTGGG
>FAPS01031196.1:0-11493 GCA_900068365.1 Heliconius elevatus bari
GGAAAAGAATATTCAAATATATTTTGTACATTGTTTGTTATTTCTATGTACTTGACTATAAAGGTAAGGTTCGTGGGTTCGATCCCCATTCGGAGGATTATATTTCAATTATTTTAATTTCCCCGCCCAACATTTACTGTAATCACGAAAACTCACATTTTCACATAACTGATTGCAATGATTCAAAAACTGAAATTTCCAAAGAAATATTAAGACGAAAAGTATAAAAATTTCCAGAATAAATTCGCAATCGTTTCCATTTCCGTTCAGACCGTCGACAAAATCCGTCGAGGCCGGGGACTTTAATTACTTGTTATTTGGCGGGGCTCAAAAATATTAGAGTATTTTGACACTTCTTTAAACGATTTAATTGTTAAATTTTTAGCTTTTTCGCGCTTAGGAGAGGAGGCAGAGAGAACTAGACATTTCGTTCTTAATTTTTTACTTTTTTTACAAATTTCGTATGCGCGCTGCATTTTTTTAAACAGGTACATGGTTAATAAAAAATCGATTTCTACATACCTTATAGGAATGTCGGAGGGAATCTAGAGTTAAAACTTTCCGTTCCCCACTTTTCGCTTAAGTTTCCAGTAATAAAATGTCAGATTTCAATGATCCAGGCAATAACATTAACATGCTCATAATGTGGTTCCAAGCTAATTTGTTTAATTTATTTTATATTTTTTAACTTTTTGCTTTATCATGTTACCAGAGCAAGGAAATGAAAAGACAAGCTTCCCCAGAATAGGAATCAAACACAGAACTGCCGCGATTACAGTTGCACACTGCCGCTGCGCTACAAGGGTATTAATTGTGATCTATTTCTTCATATATATATATATATATTCCTAGCACCTGAAGCATCTTGGATTAACAACAATAATATATATCTTGCTAAGCCCTCTTAAGATGGCCTAAACAAATACATTTCCTTCCTTCCAAGTCAGATAGAACAATTATTGCACAAATTAATTATATAGAAAACTTAATTAAATAAATGTTTATGGAACCATTTTCCTTTGAAATTATTATGAACATCGTGAATTTTATAAACAATTTAAATGATGTCATTTACATAATTAGTAAATTGTGTCATGTTCACAATTTCGTGTTATAATAAATCTTTATTTATACTGTCTATACTATTATTACTAAATCATACAAAACATATTTTTGTGTTGGATTATCCATAATCGTTTTGATGTTCCTGAGACTCTGGGTCAAAGATACTTCGGCCAATGTGTCATGTGTCATACACAATTCTTAGCTATTTCTTATATTTGTATGAGTGAGATGTGAGAGAGATATGAGTATGCCTGTTCGGTAACAGGTGTCCCCTTGTTCTAATAGGAGCGTCACTTATTTATTTCTTTTACTTTTGCGTTCGATTTATTAAAAGTGAAGGAGAAAATTGGCACTATCACTGTACAAGAATGGAAAATTGTAGGTAACAAAGAACAAGGTAAAAAAATAAGTTCCGGCACTCAACACGGAATGGCTTGAGAATCTTGCGGAAAGTGTCTTAATATAAACGGAATGAACACTAAGTTCCCAGGTTCCCCTTGCCTTCCCTGCTATGTGTGGGACGCGTCGTAAGGCTAAAGAAATAAATAAAATATACATAAATCTAGTCAAACTTACATTTTTATATAAAATTGCTGGTTTCAATACTTTTCAACGTATTGTTTTTATATTTCGCTATTGCTGGGAGATCTGAATGACGTCCTTTGTTAAAACAGAGTTAGACAGACTCGTATAGAAAAAACTATAACTATAACAGTATTGAAACTAAGGGCACCAGTAGTCTTTTTTGTATTATAAATAGAGAGAAACTTCTATATAAAAATAAAAATCACAATGTAAGTACGTAGTGGTGCAGCGGCGTAGCGTCTGACGTAAACGCGATAGTTGTGGGTGCGATTTCCACTCGGAACAACTATCAGCTTCACGCTGAGTGACGAAACTATTAATTGTTTCCATTTCCTCACACATAGATTCTGTAAACGAACGCTAAGTTAATAAGTAGCAACTTAGCTATGCTTAGTGGCTTACGAACGAATCTTCCATCATCGAAGATATAACGCGAAAAAATCATAGCTAAAGAAAAAGAAAAAATGTATACTTCTGAATATTTATATTCAATTTAGCTGTCGGGTGTAAGCTATTAAGAATCCTTGAAATTATATATACTTAATATAATCACTCAAGTAGTAATAAAATTTACTTAAATAACACTCTTCAAAGAGAATTAAGTTAAAATAAGTTTTTTCAGCCCGTCTAAAGACACCTCGAAGGGAAGCTGACACACGGTCATTTAGTATAAATTTATAATTATATAATATTTAATAGTTTTATAATAAGAATAAAATATTTCCAAGATGATTTCGTAGCGTCGTAGATCGATCTAGGCTCGGAAAAATAATTGTATTTAATTATTCACACACCAATGTTAAAGTACAGCGTTAGTTTGCATCGCTTAAAATATAATATCTTGAATTTTGTAAGAAAAAATATGTATTTCTTTGCGGATTTTGCAATGTTCTAATAGTTTTTTGTGTATTTTAAGTGTTATTTCACATTTAGAAAATATACTGATACTTTTTCAGAAAGCATATAATTTTTTAGCCTGGCAGGATTTGTAGCTGCATCTTCTGAGAATTGACCACTAAGCTATATGTTTTCATCAAACTAACTACGTTGACATTCTATTATGTTTTTGTTAAAATCCTACTACGTTCAATTGTTTATTCGTTTTCTTAAAAAGTATCTACATTCTTCTATCATATTTTTTTTATAGATCCAGAAGTACATTGAAGTTTATGGAGATTATGCACCATCGACATGCAAGTCCTAGATAATCAGAGTATCAGGCTCACTATCTTTCAATTGAGAGAGCTAAAATTAAAATAATGTATGCATAATGATTTAATTATTGAAATATATAGTACAGCGTCAAATCATATATTGCAAGATTTTTTTGGCTTCACGGTGTATCACACATATAGCGGAGTAGGCAGAGAAAATCTAGTGTTAAGACACTCCATTCCCCACTTTCCGACGAATTCCGGAGGCACTGCCTGTAGAGTAGTGTAACGCAGCGCCTCGCTATGCTTAGCTAGAAAACCTGTACGTCTATGCCACGACTGACCGCATACTTTATTATCCAAAATAAAAGGAAGTTTCCTAAAACTATCAAAGAAATATTTAAATATCAGCAAAAACAATGAGACAGTGTGTCCACAAGGCGGTTGGTTTTCTCGAAACCAGCGAGTGCTTGATCCCCGGCTCTCTTTTTTAATTAATACTACTTCGAACACTACCAAAAGAATGCTCTCCTCATTAAAACTTTTAATGGCATTTGACTTCAGAATGGAAACAAATTTTAGTTACGTTAGCTTTTAGTTTTTTGACTTCTAAAGAAATAGTCCTGGATTTGAAACTTTGCTCGAATAAATTTATGATTTTATACAAAAAATAGAGTTATATTGACGGATTGAGAGTTATTGATCATTTGATTTTATACATTTTAATGAGCTTATTTTTAAAAGTTAATTTCATAAATATTTATAATAAGTATGTTTCAAACAATGTTTTATGCCTAAGAAAATATAAACTCAGTGAATAAAGCATTTGTCAATTTTCCACTTTAGCTTATCACTCTCTCAGGACATACAAAAATAAAATTCTCGTGAAAATTAACGTGTATGATTTTTGAAATCGTAGGCAGGCATAGGGGTCTTAATAACAAGTTACAAAAATAAAATATTAAAATCTCAATTTCTTTGTTAAGCATGTCGACGCCATCGTAACCGTCGCGATGATTGTGAGTTCGATTTCATCCGTAGTACTTGCTTAAATATTTAAAATGCGTTTAATTACTCTTTTTTCTGGTTTCTTTAGACAAAACAACATTTAACTTTAGACGTTACAACTTTAGACAAAAGAATATTTGCTCCTATTAACCAACTCCCAATATTTCTAAAATAGAGGAACGGAGTGACTTAACATTACATCAACTCTGTGCTTGGTCATATAAAGGCGAACATACTAAAAAAAATCATTATATCAATGTCAAACAACTGGTCTAGTAAGTAGCGGCTATTCTCATTTGTATAGACCGCCTTTAAATCGAAAACCAATTATGGGAAAAACTGAACATAAATATAGCCACGCATTGTCCCCTTGTGTAGATGTGTACGAGAGGATATGGATATACAATAACTAGATGTATCTTTCTCCTAGAATATTATTTAGGTATCATTATAACAACAAAATATAACTAAAATATTTACTTCAAAGCCATTTTAAGGCAATTGTGACACGTAGAAAAAATGCTATAAGTGATATAATATCTGTAACCCAAAGTTAATAACATTGGGTTACAGATTCTAACCTATAGGCAAATCTACTTCAACTATAAAATTCAAATAATATTTAAATAATTATAATATATTCACTGGTATATCTAATCGTACGATTTGTCTGTAAGACATCCATTTGCCTTGACTATGAGAGGTCTTCATTTCATAAAAGATTTCTTTTTTTTTCGAGGTTAATGCTGTTAGCCCTATCGGCTTTTACAGCGACACCGGTTAAGTAGGGAAGAGGGTACTCTGTCCCTGAAAAACTGCAAACACTAAGTGGCTGCCTGTGAGGAAATCGACGACTGTAAGGGCGCCCCTTGCGGTACTCGATCCTGGGCTTGCGAGGACCTAGGGACTATTTTTACCTACGTTATTATCTTTTTCTTTTCTTAATGTAGTTATAAAAATACGTCATAAACAATTTTTTTGTAGAAAAAAAATCTTAGGGGAAAGAACTGGCTCTCTACTTAGCAAAACTTAAACAAAAAATATCACTTATAGCCACATCCAGTACACCTGTATCTTTTGTAAAAACGTTTAATTAACACGACTGACAGCGCGATGTGAGTCGACACACCAACGCCATACATTGCGACATAACATGTACTACACACATACATACATACACACACACATTCGTACATACAAAGCTGTCATGGGATTGTAATGGAAAATCTATAGGTCGATCTGGTGGTCCACTTTTACATTGATGTTTGGAATTATTAGCCATGGTTGCAATTTAGGCTGGTTTTGGATTAGAATTGGGAGATAATGCAATAAAAACTAATGATATAGAAAAAAAATGAAAAAACTATGAATCACGAGTCGAGTAGTGTTTTGCGGGATGCGGGATACAGCGTGAAACATGCTCTATTATATTTATCCAAAATTTACTTGGCGCTTAACCATCATTAAATCACTTTGTGTATTAATACATAAATTTGTCACAATATCTTTGAACGGTAATGATGGTAAAAAAAATATCTAAAAAAACTAACAAAATGTAGCAATAATAAAAAAAATCTTTCCTAAAAGAGCACCTACAATGACGATAATACTGTTACTTCAATATAACCTCTATAGGCAACCCTCATAATTATATTAGCCTTTGTTCTAGAAACTCATAATATTTTCCTCCGGCGCGGCGCAGGCTTAGCGCGGCTCAATTTTCGTTTTTAATCCCGACTTTTTTGCACCCGACGCCTATTACAATGTAAAAATTCTAATTCGCACGTTAAACCTCTGGCCATTCGCGTGAATATGAAATGATGCATTTTCTTCTATAAGTATATTATGAACATGTTTTAACTTAAAGATAAGCTTTTTAATCTCAGAAAATTATTTAAAAATTGAGTTTGTTTTATAAAATTATCGTTGAAAAAATATTAACAATAGATTGTCACTTGATGAATATGGTCCAGGCCCTGGATCCATCATCAGGCCAGCTCGTTGATAACATTTTATTGTATTGCCACCTAAGCTTTGTATAGCTACCCAGTTTTAGATACAATTATTACGAGTGAATCAAATTCAGTTTCTTAGCCTTTATTATATAGATAAAACGCAATGCGTCCAGAATTCAGCGGGAAATAGGGAACGGAGTGTCTTAACACTAAATTGCCTCTGCCTGCCCTGCTGTATGCTGGATAACTATTTTGGCGTATTTTCGTGCCCCTGTTTGAGAACCTCGAGAGAGATTTAGAGATTCAACACTGATGCACTCACGCACACACTTACTAAACATCAAAATTCAAATTAGAACTAGTTCTTCCATAGACCTACAAATTTTATACTGATACTTCTGTATAAAATTTGTAGGGTTTAATGCCCACATCAAGGGGAAACTATCAAATGTACGAATATCTATCTATCTATGTCCCGCGTATAACAGAGTAGACACTATCTAATCAAGACACTCCGTACTGAATACGAGACACTGTGACGTGTTAAGTAGCTAAACTCAATTCGCAGTAAAAATAAAAATAATTGCGTTCAGTGTAAAGTTGCAAATGAAATCAACAACCATGTCTACCCCACTGAACCACGACGACCCGAATATTATAGTGAAAATTTCAGCAAATTTCAACCCACGTATAGATCGAAGCAGAACTTTTTACAAAATAAATTGGATAACCGCTTCAAAATTAATTGTCCACGGATTCATTGGGGCAGTGCATTTACTTAATTAACGATCGCCCGATTGGTAGCACTTACTGTGATTGCGATACACCTTTGTGCCGTAGATCATGTCTCGACGTTTTCAAGGCGAGTTTAAAATTTTAAATGCTGTTAGCTTATTAAAAAGCCTTTTTAGTAGTTCCTTCACAGATAAAATGTGTGTGTTTGAGGGCAGTTAGTGGCGCGGGGGCACAAATGTGTGAATGTTAATACGACAGATTGTGTTCGATTCCCGCTCAATAAAATGTCTTCGTTCCGGTAACGAGGCAAAGCGCAGCGTTGAGCTCCGTTACTCAACACGCCACCAGAATTTGGCGGAAATTGGGAAACGGAAGTATCTTAACAGTATGTTCTCAGGTGCCCGCTATACATGCGAAGTTCAGCGCTAAGCTAAACAAAATTTGAAGAAAAGGATTTAAATAGCCGTCATGACGTCATGAGTTCTGGGAACAAGAAATAAGGCAGCTTTGATTTTAGCTACACAACATGCAATATTTTGAAAACTAGAAGGAGTGTCTTAACAAAGACTTCCACTGCCTAGCCTGCTACGCGGAAAAAGTCGCGTAGCTTCTAAGAACATTCAGTAAATATAAGTATAGATACAAATGGTCGAAAAACTTTATTTCTGCCAAAAATAATAATAAATATAAACAAATTTTCAATTTAATTTCAGGAGCAAATGTAAAAAATACTTATATTATTATTAATTTTTTATATAAGTAAATATAGTTCAAATCATCGGAAACAAAAAATAACGTAACATTTTCATATTATAATTCAGAATATTAACCAAAACGCTCATTAAACCTTTCAATTAGGAGATTCATTATTTATGTAAAATTCTTTATGTTTACGTTAAATAATTAATTATGCTTTAAGCTCATTAAAGGCTAGAGTGTAATTAACTTATTGCTTAACCAGTATTATATTATAACAACATATTTTGGTTAAGTCATAAGTCAACGACACCTGTATTACAATAATATTATAAATAAGATCAATGTGGCGTTGAGTAAAGGTACAGAAAGGTGGAGAACAGAGTATCTTATATTTATATTTATAGATGTATTGAAGTCAAAAATAAGCTATATTTTCTATACATCTTGGTGAATTTTTATCTTTCACTTTTATACTTTACAAGGCAGGCAGAGTAGAATTTGGTGGAACCTCTATTCTTTTGTTTGATTTTTTTTAAGAATTGCTAAACTAGCTACTGAAAATGATAAAGTGCTTTTGACAACATTAAATATAAATTTAATTCTATTAGACCCCGACCCTATTTTATTTTCCTTACCGAAACTACTTACTAAATTTCAGCGTTCTACGCTGCTTAGTTTCAGCTATAGGTACACTTTCTATCAGTCGCTCAATAATAAAACAGACCTTTCAAAAATTTCAACCCAATTTACTTCTCACCATCATCCATAAAATCCGAACAAAATGAAAACACCAAAACAAAATTACATCGATTGCAAAAGACAATCCCTTTTAATATTAGCAAGATTATACCCGATAGCTATGATATGAGCCGTGAATCGAGTCGGCCGACGATGAGTAATATACCACGCTCGATGGCACGCAGATTACAGTCTATAAATTATTATGAAGCAATCAGTGTATGGCAAAAGTTTCCATACGATACGATGGTATTTACATGTGACGGGTACGATTACGATCTTTTTAATACGTTTTATCGTATCATTTTTTTCTGATACTGAGTGACAGACAACGTATTCAGGTTCACTGAGAAATGATTTTTCAAAATTCTTACTAGATATGGAAAAACAAGGCAGACGACGTTTTGTCAACTCAAACGAAGTTGCGAGTGTCTAGTGTCTTGTACGAATAAGTTTAGCTCTGCCGACCTGCTATACCTTGCTATATTTGTCTAAATCTATCGGATAGGCGGAAGATGTGATAAACTGGATAATATCTCATATGGCTATTTAAAATCTCTTTATCTCATATCTCTATTCAAAATTAGTCACTGCTACGGTCGTCGACGATTTCTGCTGCTAACACAACACTAACATTTCAGTGAGTTTACTAAACCACAAAAAAAACATTTCTTAAACAAATCTAGACTGGCGCAAGCGTGTTCAGTCAATATCCCTATTCTCGTGTCGATGAAGACGAGCACGACGCATTATTTAACTCTGAACTTGGCTCTAATATCACATTTATGTTTTAATCATAACTATAAGGATGTTTTAATCATTACTATTACTAATAGGATTCATATCATATTACTTGCACAAATGCGATATATTCATCGCGATGATATCGGGATGTGTAAACAACTTGCCTACAGCATGAGTTTCCGTAGATTTATTGGTAATATAATTTTGATTGATCGACACGAACCGACGAGGTGCCGCTGAGAACTTTAAAACGAAGCTTACCTTATATCTAAGAATATTTTTGTATAAATTCTAAAAGACGTTTTATACAGGGAATAGAAAGTGACAAAGTTTGTCTGGATATTTTTAGACGGATTTTATATGTGATTTTTTTTAGTTTATCGTTATATCGCAGAGTCACCAGAGGGAACCTAGAGTTAAGACACTCAGTTTACCAGTCTTCAATTTAGATTCCGATAAATATTTACTTTTATAAAATAAATGTTGAGGCAGTTGTGCGTTGCGTATCGACACAGTTGCTTGACTGTAAAAGCGGCTATTGTGGATTCAATTCCCACTCGAGGGAATGAGTTATTTGCATTTCTACGCTCTAGTAAAAAGACAACGCGCAGAGTTGTCTGGAAAATTGAACATAAAGGGGAATGGAGCTTCTTAATACTATGCATGAAGCAACAAAATGTATATAAAATATTCACAATTATCTATATAATATTATATAGTTATATAATATACCATAGAGGTAGGTAAACATCGAAAACATGTGTAATTCGCGGCGACTGCGGGATGTAAAGTTTCATTACTGTGGACGCCGCGCGGCAATTACTTTAGTTCACTTCACAAAATTAATTTATAGATTAATTAACGGGAAAACCCGTCACGTGGTCTTATAGATATTATTTATATATTATAACAGGCAATTTTGTTTCATATTTTTTTATATAAGAAAATACTGAGTATCAAAATATGTCAACGAGGCCAATCGTGGCGCAGGACACAAGCGTGCGACTGTAAGCGCGACAGGTTCGTTGCTCACTCGAATTTATGAAATATATAATACTTTCATTTCTTCGTTCTAGTAACGAGGCAAAGCGCGGTTAAGTTCCGCCACTCAACACGCAATTCTTTCAGAATTTAGCTAAAAGTGGGGGACGGAAGTAACCTAATGGTTCACTCTGCGTACCTTGCTATTGCGAGAGTGTGAAGGTAAAAAAATAAATAAAAATAATATTTACGGTACTAGTCGTCAACCATTTTTTTGTTCAACTTCCTGCGTCTTACATGCGAAATACAGGATGGAGCAAGAAAAACCTATAAGCCACAACTCAAGCAAAATTTCAGAACAAAACAGACAAAACTTGCAAAGCAAACTTAGCGAAAAAACGTATTAAACGTATCCACAATCTACATATTACAATATCGGCCATCTCTTCCCTCAACTTGCTCGCTGACTTGGCGCTTGTAATATAATTTGAATTTTCGGTCATAATTAAAATTTTCCAACGCGAAAGATCCAATTATGCAATTTAGCACTTCGTCTTTTAGGCGTGAAGTAATATAGCGAGGGTTTCTCCGCTATGTGTTATAACCACGTTCGGAAAAGTGAAATTCTGCTCTCATTTAAAATTTTTTACTTGACGCAAGTTTACTTTCATCAAAAATTAAAGAAAAATAATAAAATATAAAGCAAGAATGTGTAAATAAACATTCTTCGTTTTGCTCGTAAAATGATGATCTATAACATCCAGCTTAGTTTTTAAAAGCATTAAGTTTTTCAATTTGTATATGAAATTTCTAGTGCCTATCACCATGCAGTACCTGGGACTTGTGACACTTGATCTAGGACAACGTGAAATGCTCATTAACCCTCACCTTCACTTTCCGAGCTGCAATCTCTACCCAATCAAATAAAATAAAAATAATAAATCTATATAAAAATAATAAATTTCCAACATATGTAAAATGAACTTTAAAAAAGTCCAACTGTAAACAAACTTTATTTAATTCGAGTGAAATCTTTCGAAAAATATCCCAAAAACATACAAAAAAAGTATCAATTTCAATAAACATTTCACGTCCACAGTCACAGCTACGAATCAGAACAATATATCTACCATAAAATGAACAAACCGCCAATAAAAAAACTCTACATACGCAAAAGTTGAAATTTTAAAGGCAATTTTATTCAACGCTCGACAGTCAACCAAACTTAATTAAATCCGGAATCCATATTTCGATACCGAATCAAAGGTTTGCGGAGAAAAATGGAAAACGTCCAAGTCTTGTAATTAGGTGGGGAAATAAAACCGGTATGAATATTCAGAAGTGCTATTTGTCGAAGGTACGGAGCTTGAATTATTAATGTCGTGATTGTAGGCCGGGGGTCTGTTGTTGGGGGGCGTATATATTATTCAATTTATTAGGATTTTATATTTATTTTATTCTAATATTTGTAATAATATGTGTTTGATTTTTATATATGTATTTTATATTTTAAGTTACTTACATAGTTTAATTTGATGCGCTCGTGGCGCATTGGCTCAAGCGTGTGACTGTGAGCACGATAGTTCTGAGTTCGATACCCGCCCGGGGTATTGTATTTTCGGCATCGATAACCAAATTAAACTACTTTAAAATACTTTTAGCAATATTGTATGAAATATAACATATTGTCTAAAAAAATCGTTTCATTGTTTTACACTATGCATGGCACTATTTATGCTTGACAATGAGTGGTCTGCATAAATGACTTTGGCAATGAGACATTTTTTTTTTTTTATGGAAAAAAGGACAAGGCAAACGAGCGTTCGGGT
>FAPS01031432.1:0-10233 GCA_900068365.1 Heliconius elevatus bari
GTGCAGTCATAAAAACTATTATTAAATCGCAATCGTATGCACTGATGTACGCGAAAGTGGTTTATCGAGTAACTCGAAACGGAGTTGAACTTCGTTTTCACTGCCTATTTAGATAAGGACAGGCCGACGTTACGAGATTAATGGTATTTAATCAACCATTGAAAGACGTTTCGAAATGGAAATTTCACTAAAATTATATAGTTGCAAATTTCAGCGAATCTTATAATTGTGATGATGATTGTGGGTTCATTTCCCAATATTTTAAACTTTCAAAGTAGATAGGGTGACTGAGTGATATAGCACTATGCTCCGTTTGATTAGGTATTTCGTAAGATGTTGATCGACCTTAGCTTGCCATATTCATAAATATCTTTTAATTTCATACAAATATACTTAATTATTAATTTGATTTATTTTTTAACTTCACCATGTCACACATAGCAGCATGGGTAAGCAGAGGGAACCAGGGAACCTCTGACATTCCGTTTTCATATAAACGCCTTCGTTACCCACATTTGGCCGAATACTCTAAGCTCTAAGCTAATATATTTCACTCCCCTGAGCCCACTCCGGAGAGTGAAGTGATGAAGTGAGTGAATTGAACCTACAACCGTTGGTTGCATTTACAGTTACACCGCGACGGCCTCACTCAATTCTTTCAATGATTCATAATTTTTTTTTGAAAATATTTTGATAAATTAATATTGAAAAAGTAAAGAGCTCTTTACCTCCATTTTAATTTAGTTTTTTTGTTATTATTGTTTAACAACCTATTTATAAGTAGGACATTGTGCATAACATTGCTTACTTGGCGGGTTCATTGACTGATATGATAATAATAAATTGCACACATTAACGAGATAAAGAATAATTATGAATGAAAACTCGATATAAATGTAATTTCTTTGTTCTCATTGTCTTATTTAACACGTCCATATTTTACTACGATTTAACGATGTGATGTACGATGGATCTTAACGCCGCATATTATCGTTACATAAGAAGAATACATCTTGGATATAAGTATCCTTCCGATTTAAATATGAAAATCGTCCAAATGTAATTCGGACTCGCGCACGATGGTTTTTCTTAACATTACCTTTAAAAACACTAAGTGTCTCGTTTCATGAGATAAAGCCTAGTGACAGACGGACTAACAGACAGCGAAATCTTAGTAGTAGGGTCCCGTTTTACCCTTTGGGTAAATAAAAAAAACTGTGAGATTCCCACAACTCAACTGCGATTCCAATATTTTTACAAATACCAAAATAACAGTAAAAATAACTTAGAAATAAAATAAACAGGTACTTACACTAAAAATATCTACTTATAGGATATACTACTCGCTAAAGAAATGAATTCTACTTTTAGTCCGAGTTTACCTCCATACCATATTAAGCACGATACCAGGTCCCTGGGGTGTAATTTTTGTTAACATTAAACGAAATACTTTCCCGTTTCACCCTAAACGAAATAAAATATTAACCATCTAGCACTTCTCGCTATCGTAATCTAATATGCGAATGGGATATATATAAGGGGTAGTTGAGAAATGTCTGGTTGTGAATGCGATGGTATGATGATTCTGGGTTCAATTCCTGATTCGCTGAACTGGCAAGAGAAATAAAGCTTTTTGTTAGACAACCCAACTTTAAAACTAAGTGGAAAGTTAGAAACTGAGTGCCTAAACACTATGTTTCTTTTGTCTACCCTGTTAAATGCGTGAGTTAATAAAAAATACTTCTTTAGTCACTTTCTCGCACAGTAAGCTAAGCAGAGCTAACCTTGTGCCAAGAAAATTCTGACCGCCTTCCCAATAATTGAAAAATAATAATATTCCCGAATAAGATCAAACCTAAAACCATCGCGTATACCTAAAAATGACTAAAAAATAAAACAAAAATAAAAAATAAATATCCCAAGACAATTCTTACTTTCCTACTTCAAACTGATTTGCATCCCTCCTTCATGCGGCAATTCCTCTCGCTCCTCCCTAGCTAGCTCCAGTACCTGTTAACTCATTCATGGCGTTTTATGAATGGCCGCCGCGTCGTTATAGAAATTTTATGGTGTCTGTTTTATATTGGTTTGATCATGTTTATATTTAGGTATAATTAAACTATATAAATAACTGATTTGTTATACTGAGTGTTTAACTAGGTATTTTCTTTATTATATGTTATACAAACGTCATAGATAATTGATCTTTCTTTATGCATTTTTGTTTTTTATTAATAACATTGTAGTGAAAGCAGCCGCTTTTGCCGCCTAACATTAAGGAACCTAATGGTAACACTCCGCTACCCACTTTCCGCCCAATTTATTATATATCAAGTGTTTTGTAACGGAATTCAACGCCGGGCCAGTACCAGAGCGGAAAAAAAAACAAAATATATTAGAAACAAAAATAAAATCTGACATTTAGGCGGAAGCGGAGAACGGAAAACAGAGTGCCTAGTAGGTTCTATACTTATCCAGCTAAATTCAGAAAATAATATATAAAAGTACCGAAATCATTACAATTATATCTAATACACAATACTAAGTTAAATTCCTTTTTGCGAACGTTTTACAAAGCCATTTTTTAATATCCGCCCATCATCTTTTCATTTCCTCTGTAAATGAATAAGGAATGTTGACTTTCGATTTTGTATAGTGTCAACAATATAATGGTATGAATTCATCAACGTTAAGATTTTCGATATCATATTTTTTGTTAAATTCGCTATACAGAAAAGTTTTTGCAAAATGAAAGTGAAATGAAAACCAGTTCTATAAATTAAAAAAAGAAAATATTTAACTTGGCTCGTGTAAGACTCTCCGTTCTTCCTTTTCCGCCCAATTTTCTAGGCATTCATGTTGAATGGCGGGAATCAACGCCGCGCTTTTGCCTTTTGACAAAATCATAGAATTTTAACATTAGGTTCCCTCTGCCTACTATGCTGTGTGCGGGATACAACGTGAAGCTTTTAAGTATAAAATTAAACGAAATGAGCCTAATTAATTATTAATTAACCACAAATAACGTATAAAATATAAGAAAACACTGAAATATCTCGTTATATTAAATTGCACGAAATCATCATTGCACGAATATGCAATTGACGAACGGGCGGAATGCGTCTCGTTTAAATACCGACTCGAAAACTCGAATCGTCGTGTTTAATATTAATAGTAATCTCTCTTGCCAAATAATAATTTTAAGCAGTTATTTGGGAAATATAGCAGTTTTTAGTAGAATTTTTTGTAAATCTCTCTTTACAGAGATGGTTATAATGTAAGTAAATTATAACAAGCACCAAAAAATTTCGATTTACTTTGATGGGAACGTATGGCTTAGCGGTTAGAGCGCTTGGACGGTTTCCAAGAGGCACGATATCAAGAAGAATATCTTGCTTCAAGTAAATCTTTGGTATTTACTTCTAGCAAGATATTCTTCTTTTTTTTAAGACTTCAATATGAGAGAAAATGCATACATTGTGTGTATTGTATAACATAAATAATATAAGGATAAACAGATCTTTTACTGTGAATATAGGTTTTAAAAACTTAGGTATTTTACTGACCTTTTCGAGTTCTTTTTAAAGCTTGGCCGTATAGACGTTTTAGCCAGAACATGGGTTCGTAAATTCATCATGTTCTACAAGAGACTCTCTGTTTTCTGTTACCAGAATTAGACGCGCTGCGTGTCCACCTTATGGTATCAGAGCGGACCAATCTAAATAACTCATTGCCTAATCGCCAATTTTATGTTGCCGTTGGCAACTTAGCGTAAGTTATAATTTAATGATATAAATTCAATTCTTAAGTGTTTGTAATTATTGATTAGACATGACATTTTGAATGTCAAAGTAACGTAATCGCACATAAGAAAAGAATGTGCATGCCTGTATACACATATCCTAACTACGGATTCTAAGAGTCGCCGAGAGTTTGGCCAAGATTTGAAACAGTCCTAAAACATATATTTACATAAATAATGTTTCTTATATACTAAATGTTAAGGTTAGATGCACATTCCGCCGGAATGTATGGAGATTAAGTCTCCGTTCTCTACTTCTCATTTCCAAAGGGACAGGTGCGACAGTGTGGTGGAACGGCTGGCAGAACAGAAAACAAACGAAATATTTAAATTTAACATTAAAAGAATAAATTCAAATGGGATATGAATCTACAACGATCGTGTTCATTCTGCTGTCACAACTGCACCATGATAGTAATTTGTAAGCTAATATCTACTTAGGTGTCAAATTGCATTATAGAGCACACGAGGAGTGAATAATTGTTGATCTAGTAATCAAACGTCCGTTGTTGATTAACTGTTTACACGAAATAGAACATATATGAAATATTTTGAACTATTTTTTTCAATAAAACTGAATTTAGAAATGTATCCACTTTAGTCCCGAATTCAAGATACTGTCTGTTGAGTGGCGGAATTCAACCCCACGCTGTTTTGGTCAGAACAGGAAAATTAAAATAATTCATCGCCTCTAGTAGGGATCGAACTTACAACTATCGCATTTATTATCTACTGGGTTAGGATGGCCTTTAATTTAATCTATATAATTATTTGTATGTAAAATTATTATTTGTCTATCTATTACTATAATGTTACTTATTAATTATTTTTTGTTTTCTGTTTCTTTTAATTCCTACTTATTTTAATTATAAAAATATGTTTTATAAATTGTCTAGAGGGCCCTTTCTCTTTATTCTAGTGATACTATAGGCTATCTCTATTAAAATGCAATCTAATCAGGTATTCTATTCAAATTCCAGCCATTGTTTTCATACTGTGCTATGGGGTCGCTATGGGGTCATGGTTGATCATTTTACATATCAGTGTGTCTTTTATATTCTGTGTTAAAATTTTTAACTTTATAGCTTACGTCTTAAGAGCTTTGTTATACTGTAATGTAAGGACCACACACGTTTTTATATTGTTAATACTTATTTAGTTATTTTTATTTATATAGTTTCAGAGAATTAACTTTTAATTGTCTTTTTAAATTTTATAAATTTTACAGGTACTTTTAGAGTGTTTTTTGTTACTTTACTTAAGTTCCGCCTCTGCCTAACCTTCTAAGTGCGGGATTCAGCGTGAAGCTGAAAAAAAAATACGTTAGCACTATTTGAACAATTACTTTTGTCAATTTAGTTGACGCAGTAGAAATGCAACAATAATCAACAAAATGGCTGTCGCTACGTGAAGATACCATATATATGTATATGTATAACTATTGAATATCTAATCTATCTAATATTTTTGGATTTATGATAAATAAATAATATCTTAAATCAAAGAATATTAAATGACACATATTTCCATTAAACTAATGTTTGGTACATTTGATGAATCCTATCGTAAATTACGCATACGATATTTTCCTTATAAGTGTTTCCATATCTTATACCTACGCTATCTAAGCCAAGTCAAATATTAAAATTATGTTTTGAAGAACGGCACACCATAATTCTAAGCGAATATTATTCGAGTCACGTAGCGAGTGAGATTATGTAGGGATGTTGAATCGATTCCAAAAAAATCTTCTCTATCGAGAACAGTCTGCTTTTAATTTATTGCCAATAATTTTTTGGTTATCTCGTTACTTTTACTTGATAAAGTGTTAAAATATATTGTCGACTGTTAAGTCACCTCCTAAAATTGGTGGAAACTGTATCTCAAAAATCTATTGAACCGATTCTAATGAAACTAAAAAGATGTATAAAATAAATACATACTTAAGAAATTTAGCACACGTGTTTGGAGGCCTAAATAGGCCATTATGTATTTAAATATTATCGAATTTGGACTATTACTCATACATATTCACATGTGTATTCCTCTTTTTGAATCAGTAAATAATATTACTAAAGCCATAGTGGCTCAGTCGTCAAAAGTCTGACTTGAAGTCTTTACTTATAGGTTGTAAGTTTGATCGCAAAACGGAATAGTAACTTCCCCATTACTAGGTTCTCTCGTAAATTAAATGGTGACGTTTTATTGGAGTACGCTTAACGATATTGTTTATTGCTTCACGGTCTAGTAATCGAGAAAGTCCGAAAGAAATTTTTGCTGTATTCGTATAAAACAATAGAAGCTACTAAAAATTACGTTTTTTTTTTTTACGTAAAAGTAAAAATACTTTGATTCTTTAACAGCATAATAAATGGAGAATATCTTGGGAACTAGAATATTTTTTTGGAATAAAACTAACATATCTATTTATGACAGCATTTGACACTTGGATTTGTTTAATAAAATTTTCTCTGTTGAATTCTTTTCACGATCTCTACACCTGCGGTTTCTTTAATCAAATTCGGTTTCTTTAATCAAATTCTCTTAGTTTTTTTTTATACTCATACCCTGTTATGTGGGGAAAAGCGTGAAACTGATATTTAATAAGAACATTTATCACGACACGCATACATTATTGAAATATATGTAATTATTGCGTGCAAACGAATCCATTGAACGTTTCTTTCACATTCTTTTCCCGGTATCGATAGTTTACGGTAAATTGCCTTTTACCATTCGTTATACAACTTACGTCCTTTACTTAGTAGTGTGTCGACAACCGGTCTTGTACTCACTTCTATAGAAAGGGACAGCCACTTTCCCACATGAATCAATGGGTCTTACTTCCCATTTGGGGATACCACTTTTTGTTCTGCAACCCCTCGAAATTCTTTTATGGGTTTTCGTCTTGCCTTTTTAGGTTTAAATATTCGATGGTTGCTTAATAATTGTTTTGTAATGTCTGTGTTTAAAAAAGGGCATGGGAATATTGTTCTTTATATTAATGTGCGTGTATTTATCCAAATATTATTTATTGTTTTGGTATAAAAAAACTTTAATTAATTATAAAAATATTTTTTTGTTTCAGGTACGTGCTCGTGCAATGTCAATAATCCGAAATATCTGACAGGTTAAATGTTAAGTACATTTTGTAGAATTAAGAATAGCACACTAATGGATTTTTTTAATAGATTTATTATTGTACAATTTGTGTTGTCTTTTAAATATATTAATTAAAACTGTCTATAATAATTAATATTATTTAATTTGATAAAAATATAAAATGAATTATAAATACAAGTATATATTAAATAAAAGAAAAGCTAAAATAACCAGTTTCACAGAAATCTTTACGAAACTTCAACTAATAATACAACTAACACAAAAACAAAATAATGAACTTGAAAAAAAATGGTTGTTTTTGCAACAGTTGAACGCCATAATGAATTGTATGGTATATCTTTCGTGTAATCGACCTTGTTGTTATTAGATACTTATATGGGAATACCCATTACAGATAGATCACGATCTTCACTTAGTCTATATAAGAACCACTTATTTATCACGCTGATACCTCAATGTCAGAACCATATTATTTGTTGGTTGCCAACAAAAAATGTATTTGGTACTAAAATAGTTAGTTACTTTTAAAATTGCACTTATTATTTATTTTATTAATCGCTCTCAAGTCTGAGATCGATCTTGAAATGCCACTTTCATTGATAAATTAGAAATTATATATTATATATGAAGAATATAATAATGAAGAATATAAATAATTTTGGCGCTTTTTAACGTTTTTTTTAGTTGTTTTAAGGTTTTAGATTATTTTAAAGAATTATGTATATTTAATAGATTCAATTGAAATTTTGCACTACAATTATTGAAAGCCGTTTGAGTTACTATGATGGCAAATTAAACATAAGACTAAGTATATTTAAATTAAAATAAAGACATGGCTTGAAACTTTAGTCACCCAACATGAAAAATTTATTTGTTAGAATTGTTTAATATTTTTGGTAATAAGTATTTCAAATATATTTCTTTAAAATTATGTCTGAGTTACGCTTTATTATCTATAATTACTTCGGTTGAGAGAATACGTAAATAAACTACAATTGTGGTCAAGGTTGCTTCTCTAAGTGAACAATTGGCTAAAAGTAATTAATGAATTTAAAAATGTTCATAATTATTTAACAATTATATTAAACTTCTATCAAAAACTAGGTTTTTTAATATTAGAAAAAACTTGTGTATTTATCATTGATATTACATTCCCTTATCTTTAATTTCAACCTAAAACCATCGCACCATATCTGTTACATATTTCATTTATCAACCCCTGACTCAATAAACTACAATTTTTAATGCAATACGAAGAAAAAATACTAAACGGCTCGAATTGAATTGGAAATCGAATCATAATTAATTAATTATTTTTTTTATCAGCTTCACGCTATATCCCGCATATAGCAGGGTACGCAACGCCGGGTTTATTGCCATGGTGGAATATTAATAAATAATAATTCATTCTCTCGAGTGAGATCGAATCTACAACCGTCGCGTTACAGTCACACCCTTGTGCTTCTGAGCCGCTACGACCTTATAATACAAATCATAATTCTTGCCATTTTTTTTGCAAAAGCACAGATTTTTCTAACAAAACGCACTAACGAGCCGGCGAGCGGTGAGTGCTGAGTGGTGAGTGGCGACACGAGTGCATTCAAATCGTAGATCCAATTTTCCGATGCTGTACTCTCACAGCATTCCGGTATTTCAGGTTAATGGGATTGTATCGGAAAATATTCTGTTGTAAATGTTTGTTTTTTAATCTTTTATAATGTATCTTTATATGAAAAATCTAATGTTGCGTTCGTCGCGTCGTCCAGATTTTTACTGTCCAGTTTTAAAGCTTAATATTGTTTAGGTGCCAAAACCCAGTGTTTTCGAACTAATTAATAAATATTTTTTGCGAATGTAATCTGAATCCACAACCATTATGTGCTGTCAAATGCGCGCCAACTGATAAATACGCTTCAATACAATAACAATATTAAAAGAACAACGGAAGTTCCAGGTTCAATATTCATTCTCAATTCGCATTTATGCTCCATGATGCCATCCTAACACGCAATGCCTAAAGATTTCGGTGGAAAATGGGGAGCGGAGTGTCGTAACACTAGACTCTCTCTAGCATTCAAAATGTTATATATACTCATAGGTATATGGCAACTGTAAGTAATTACAAAGTTTTTTTAAAAAAACTCTATATTTCAATGTGCGAAGCTCTGTAAGCTTTGAAACTGATTTTTTTTTAAAATTTTGGTAGAAAATTATAATTTTAGCGTTCTATTTTAATAACTGCAACCGTAGAACAATATAAGCTATTACGGCACGTTCTTTTAATTGCTTTTCGAGACTATTGTTTCCAGGTCGCTGATAAAAACACATGTTCGGCGGTTATTAACCTCGTTTTTTTAAATTCACATACGAAATCCTAGATTTCCTTTGCAATTTTGTTCAGAGATAATCTCACTATATTACATTCACAAAAATATATGTATTGGTGACTTTTAAATGTTTAATTTTACATATAGAGGTATATAGAGGCATATTTTAAGAGGGTTAGTGAAAAAATTAAAATTTTGAATTATTTTAGAATGCACATTCATCTGTTATATAATATCTCGCAGATAACAGGGTAGGCAGCGGGAACCCAGTATTAAAACACTATTTCTTTATTACCAGAGCAAGGAAATGAAATTATTAAAAAAATCGTTCCCCAGAACGGGATTCGAGCCCACGACTGTCTTGTTCACAGCCGTACGCTTGTGCCCCTATGCCACAACAGCCTCAAATTACTTTATAAATTTTATAATACATTTTTCTAAGCCCATTAAATGCACTCAGCTTTATATAAAATTATACAAATTGTCTAGACATCTTCAATATTAACTTTGCAGACAAAGTAGACAGCGCTTGCATAATAAATAAGACAACTTATTTCATTTCTGTTCGCGATGTACTGAAATATAGCAAAAATGAATAAACTTAAATATAACTTTTTATATCTTTTAAAAAATATTTATTTATATATTTTCTTAACTTCACGCTGTATCCCGCACAGCAGGGTAGGCAGAGGGAATATAGTGTTAAGACACTCTGTTCTTCATTTTCCGCCAAATTCAGGAGACAGTGGCGGAACTCAAAGCCGCGCTTTGCGCCAGAGCGAACAAATGAAAATATAAATGAAAATAAATATTTCGCTTCCTCGAGTGGATATCGAACCCAGAACCAGTTCCGTTAACAGTTACACACTCGCGCCCCTGTACCACGACTGGCCTCAATATACAAATAGTAAATATTGTCATATAATTTTCAGTTCCAATATTATCATTTCATTTTATATTAATTAATATTACAATAATTGC
>FAPS01032297.1:1884-11952 GCA_900068365.1 Heliconius elevatus bari
AACCAGTCGCGCTTACAGTCAAACACTTGTGCCCATGCGCCATAACAGGCCTCACAAGTTGCTGTTTTTATTTTAAAAATTACATGATTAAGCAGTAACCAATAATTAAATAATTAAAAATAATATATTTTTTTATTGATTTCATTTTTTTTCCTGAATCTACTTTCATATTTACTTATTTCATAGATATGGTGGAAAGCACAGACAAAATATTTTTTTAATTTTAAACAATGATTTTAATTTTTAATAAATATTGAAATATGATCTACAATATTATATTATTGTATTTTTTTATAATATTTCTAAAGTTATTTTATAGTTGTTAACTAAAAAAAATAATATGTTATCTAGAATGCAGACATTTTGTATAGTTGACGTACCATAGATAAATTAAAAAGTGACTGTCAATTTGACATTTAAACTTTGAAGAATCATTGCGTCCCTAAGCAACAAAACTGCCGGACGGCTTTTAAAATAAATAAAAGCTCTATTTTGAAAACATTAAACATGGTGAGTAAAGTGAACATTACAAATAGTAACTTAATGCTTAAACTGAAAATTATCATTTACCACAGTAATAGCTTATTTGGAATTATGCACTGTCATTTTGATGATACAGTGAATTTACTTCTATTATAGTCCAAAATGTCTTTGTAAGAATATATTATAATTCCCTCCATATACTTTTTATTTGTTAAACTTTATAAAGGCATAATATGCTAGTAAAAGTGCCCTTATAATTGATAACCTAAAATATCATGTATTTTAACTGTACTTATGAATTTTCAGTTCCGTAACCAATACGACAGTGACGTCACAGTATGGAGTCCTCAAGGACGTCTTCACCAGGTAGAATATGCGATGGAAGCAGTTAAATTAGGGTCAGCAACAGTGGGCTTAAAGAATAAGCAATTTGCTGTTTTAATAGCACTGAAGAGGGCTGTTAGTGAATTGTCTGCTTATCAGAAGAAAATTATACCCATTGATGAACATATTGGCATTTCAATTTCGGGTTTAACTGCTGATGCTAGAATGCTAAGGTAATATTTTCGGTCTTGACAATATGTTCTGGTTGCCTATTTTGTAGTTTAGCTTTGTATCTGAAAAGTATTTTCAAACTATTTAATAAATACTATCATATTATGTTCTTAGTATTGCACATAGCAGGCTAGACAGTGTTAAGGTACTCTATTCCCTACTGTTTATCCAATTTTTGAGACATTGTGTGTTGAGTGGTAGAACTTTACGTTATGCTATCTTATTATCAGAGGAACAAATAAAAATTATATCTGTGAGTGAGAAATAAACCCATAATCAAGATGCTCATAGCCAGACACTTTAGTCGGTCCATAACAACCTAATTTATAAGAAACCCCTATAAATATTGTTTTCTTTGTCTTTACATGTATTAATATTCACTTTTCAGCCGTTTCATGCGTACTGAGTGCTTGAACCATCGTTATGCTCATGACTCGCCAATGCCTGTTGGCCGTCTCATTGCCTTGGTGGGAAACAAAATGCAAATCTGTACTCAGAGATATGATAAGAGGCCTCTTGGTGTTGGACTATTGGTGGCTGGTTATGATGTAAGTAGACATTTATATATTAGTTTAGTACCCAAATATTTGTAACTTATTATTTAAACATATTTAAACTGTTGTTAAAAATTTGAATGAAAACAGTCCATGAGACCATTGGTTCAAATCATGTTATGGTATGTTATGTTTCTATGTCTTATAATGTACTTATGGTTTTAAAAATTTTTGATTTTAATTTCATGTAAATTTACGTTATGTATTAAGTATAAGGTTGTTTTAGATTATATAGGATCTGATGAACTGATTAATAACAATATAATTACATTAATTTAAAATGTTATTGAATTTTGTTTTATTAAGCTCATGCTGTATTATGTATAGCTACTATACTGTATATGATGATTGTGAGTTTGATTATTTATTACCATTAGGGTTAAGAATTATTTAATATTTTCAATTCTGCACTCTGCTAAAAAGGCAAAGTGCAGCATGTTCTGCCATGCAATGCCTGAATTTGAAAGTAGGTAATAGTAATCTTAATTGGAAAAGAGTGTCTTGACACTAGGTTCCCAGATTCCATACAGTTTGAAGCTAAAAAAAAATAAAAATAACATTTGAATATTTTTAATTATTTTTCAGGATCAAGGGCCACACATTTACCAAACATGTCCGTCTGCTAACTTCTTTGATTGTCGAGCTATGGCAATTGGTGCAAGGTCTCAGTCGGCCAGGACTTACTTGGAGAAACATCTTAGTACTTTCATAGATTGTGACCTAAATGAATTAGTGGCACATGGACTTAGAGCTTTGAGAGATACCTTACCAAATGAAGTTGATTTGAATAATAAGGTGAGTTGATTATAGTGTTTATAATTTTAGTTGAATATTTTCTTTATTAAGCAATATAAACTCTATATGGGTTTGGCTTGAAATTGTATTATGTAATGTTTATAAAACAACACAGAAATTCATGAGAAAAGTTTTTAATAGGAATATTAAACATGCTTATTCTATAAGAGTATTATAAATGTATCTAGTAAAAAATAATATAATATCTCTTACATAATTTCTTTTACAACAGAATGTATCAATCGCCATAGTTGGCCCAAAAACACCACTCCAAGTATCTGAAGAAGCTGAACTTGCTCGTTACTTAGCACTGGTCGAAGGTGAAGAGAGACGTGGTGGTGGTACAGCAACGGGCGACGCTGCTGAACCGGGGGACGAACGAGACCCTCAGGTATGATCGTTTTTTTAGCTTCATGCCACAGAGGGAACCTAGGGTTTAGTTTACGTACATGTGTTTATAGGACATTTCTTGCAATTGATTTCCATAGAGGAACCAATTAACCCAGATAAATAAATGATTGTGCATACATAACACAAAGCTTATAATTATAAAACATAAATTTTTGTTATCTTTGACTTTATTTAAATTTATATCTCCATTTCTTCGCTCTGGTGTCGAGGCAAAGCGTGGCGCTGATTTTCGCCACTCAACACGCAACACGTCTAAAATTTGGCGGAAAGTGGGGAACGGAGTGTCTTAATACTAGGTTGCCCCTGCCTATCCTGCTGTGTGCAGGATACAGCGAAGCTGATTTGATAGGTGTTTTTTATTATCTTTTCTACACTAGTATTTGGTTCTGCCACTCAATTTGTGATATCTCTCAATATGTAAAAACCTGAAATAAGTTTTACTTATAATTTATAAAAATTATAACAAATTTATAAATGACAAAAAATCTGTTTTTTTGTTTTACGTTCATACAATTAATTTTTGTGTGGTCCATTGAATTTAAAAAATGATGTGACATTAATAAATCCTTTATTCAAATCAATAATATATAATGAATAATATATTTAGTCTTGCTTTTTTAAAAGTGTAGTAAATTAAAATTTACTCTATTTATTATATAATTGTAAAGTAATTTTTAATTATTAGGTGTTGTAGGTTGCAATAAAGTAACCGATGGTACAAAATCATTTGATTCGTCACTATCTGTGGGTATGTCAGCCATTGTTGTCCGCCTATTTTTATCTTTTTTAATAACAGTTTCGGGTAAATCATCTAAATCGGAAACCAATGCCCATTTTCCATATAAAGCTGCTGCTACTACTTTAGCATCGTTACTAGGTAAATTAGCTATGTTCGTCACAAGAAAGGCTTCCTCTATAGCAGATCTTACTATACGTTGCGCGCTCTTTTCGTCGAACGTCTCATTTCTTGACTTCGCGTCCAACGCCATCTGCAAAAAAGTTGCCCATCTTGGCTTATAGTAATAGTGGAAAAGCTCTGCCCACTGTTTACAAGCGTAATCAGTAATTTCGCCATTCGGTCCCCATAACGTAATCTGATTTCGAGCGTTTAATTCGTATAAATATATTTCTTCGTTCGTCGATGCCAGTTGTCGCGCATCATTTCGCCATTTTTTAATAGTAAAATCATCATTTGTGGCCAATATATTTTCCATGTCGTTCATCACGTCCAAAAAACGATTAATCGTGAAGTTAAACACAATGTTGTTTGAGTATCTGTCTTTTTGTAGACTCAAATACAATTGTTCGGCTCTGTATTGTAAAGATTGTCTTGTAACGTCCACCAAGTCGTGGAGGAATCCTGCGGTGTTACAAGCATTGTCATCCACGAAAGCGAATTCTTTGAACGCTTCAAACAAATCGTGGCTTTTGTACCACGCCCACGGCCGTATGCTGAAACTTGGCCGCCGCGTCACCACATATTTACCTCTCACTCTATTCAAACCTTTGAAGTTATATACGCTTTTCAATAGATATCTCCATGCGCTTGAAGTAGCGTTGCATCCGTATCGCCGTTCTGCATAGTCACCGACCCATTGTTCTAAGTCTTCTACAGGACGCTTCCGCCACGCTGATTCGAGCATCAAATCATAAACTACATAGTTTTGATTTATACCTTCAGGTGTAAGACCTATGCCAATCATAGTGCTGTACGCAGTGTTTCTCGCGTCATACACATCTTTATTAATCGTTTCCATGTTTCCGAACATTCCTAAGGTGCCGCCAAAATTGTGCAGCATACACCAAATGAAAGGTTGACCGTAGTACATTTCATACAAACCATATTGCGGCCATTGTTCTGCCTGTAGATCAAGTATGAGCATCCGCCCATTAGGCACTGATGTGATGAATGACTGCACCCTTTTCACAGGCCACAGTAAAGGATTATGAACGAACATCCAATTTTGAACGAGCCACACCGCGTCCTTGTCGACATCTGTTAGTGTCGAATATATGGATTTAGCAGTTTCCTGAACTAACGACGTTGACCACGGCTCTACTTTGATCTCATTGAATGGATCCGCTGTGTAAATGTGTGCGGTGCCGATAGTAGCCGTTATTTCATTTAAGAACATTTTCCCAATAACTTTGAACAGAGGTTCCTTAGGGTCCATGAAGAAATTACAACAATAGTCATCACTGAATTTATTCCATTGCTGAACATTGTACAGCGATACATTTGGAAAGATTCTTCCGAAAGCACGAGGTACATGGCCGTTAAATGCGGGTAACACGGGCACCATACCAAGCAGATACATGTAATCAATGATTGATTCTTGGAGGTCCTTTTGCCTCTTAAGCCACGATTTTGGTATAGGTCCACCCCAGCCGTGGACGTTGCCCATTCGAAGCCAAGCTAGGAAAGCTGGCCCTGTAAAATGCTCATCGATCTCATCTTGTGTCATCCCAATTTGCTTGTACACCTTTGCCCATGCCACTTCCTGGCCGGCGGGTGCCAATACCAAATTGATTCCATTAAACGCCATCCATTCGACATGGGGACTCCAATCATCCTCTTTCCACCAAACAAAACTATAAGACGCAGTGCAAACATTCTGGTAATAACGGAATCTGTCATTTGCCTCGACAACTTCGTCTACCTCTGGCAGGGGGCTTGGGATGGACACCTGCTGGACTTGCCACGCGATCTGACTCTTACAATATTTCTTCAAATAATAATTAAAACCCCACAAGGCAGCCACTCCAGTGCTGGCTCGTATTTGAAGCTGCCCGTCGACAGTTCGTAGCGCAAACACATCTTTATGGTCTTTGAACAATATGGGATTCACTTCAACTTTCACAGAACTGTAATATCTTTGTATTATCTGTTGTGCCGCTTGCTGTTGTTGTTCCGGTGTTGTTTTAGTTTGCAATTTAACTGGATCTAAATAATCTAGATTTGTCGCTAGTGAAATAGAAATAATACTCAAGAATAATATTATATTTAACACGCCCATCTCGGTCTCTCGCCGGACGGCTTCTGAATAGATGTTTGTAGTCGGAACGACTTTTGACCTCTGATCTTGATAGAAAGATAATAGAATTACCGGCGATCCAATTCTGAGAACTCGAGAACATTGCTCAGTCGAGTTCTTATACAAATAAATAATGTAAATTTTAACCATATCTGCAATATTATTTATATATGTAATCAAGTAAATACTAAGGTACTTAATTAATTAGCGACATTATTATCTATTTAATAAACGAGACCTATCATGGCGCAGCGGCACAAACATGTGACTGTAAATGTGACATGTTGTGGGTCGATCCCCAGTGGAGGAAATGAAAAAATATTTTCATTTACTCGTTTAGATAATGAGGCGTAATTTTAAGAATTTGCGTGTTGAGTGGCGGAACTAAACGCCGCGCCGTATTGCGCGGCGCGCTTTGTATCTAACGGGGGTAATCGATCCTACTACCGTTGCAGTTTTACTTTCAGACACTGTGCCTTAAACTATCATAAAGCTAAAACAAAAAAAAATTATAGTATATGAGAGAAAGAAAAGAAATTCTTAAAGAGTTATTGTTATTATTTTATATATTTAGAGATAAATATTTTTGTCATTAGATTATGTAATTATTCTGCTTCTGTATTTCTTTTATCTATTTACAAAGGGCCATTTACTTAAATATCTATGTTTACTGATTGTTTAATCATCTTAGCAGTGTCGTTGTCTACTTTATTAAACTTAAATATTTTTTTTGGTGAAAAATCTTATGATATAATCGCTACTGAAAGTATCACTTCAGTTCACAATTACTAATTTGAATATAAAATATACAAAACCATTACATATATAAGTTGAGTATCTGCATATATTAAGGAAAAAATAAAACAAAAATTAAAAAGTTATAAACACAAATGACCCCGACGTGATTTGAACACGCAACCTTCTGATCTGGAGTCAGACGCGCTACCGTTGCGCCACGGAGTCGATGTAACAAATTGTCTAATTACGTACCTTATATAAGAATTAACTAACATTAAAAATGTTTACGTGTTTTTAAATTATTTTTAGTAATTTGAAAATTATTAATTCATTTTAGTTTTTAAGTAAGTGTCTATGGATTTGTTTCACTCATGGAAACGTTTATTATTTATTCTAATTATTTAATCTCCCGCTCAGTCCGTCACCTCACCACGCAATTTCTTGAATATTGAACGGAAAGTAAGAAACGGAACATTTTAAACGCTAGTTTCCCTTTAAAAATTTAAAATTCACACTGTATTTTGAACCATTTTTGGAACCTAGTTCTGAGACACTTCATTCCCATTTTTAATATTTTTGATACTTTATTTGTATATATATATTTTTCTTTTCCAGTTGGCAATGGACACGGAGTAGTGACAGATCGTTTGCAACAACATGCAGACGTTATAAGCAAAAGTAAAGAGAAAATCTATGGTAACACGCTAAACGTCTGTGATTTCTTTAATTTGGTATACACTGTTTTACTTACCTTTTTGTATGTTTGTAAAGACTTGCCTTGGCCAGTGTTTGGGTATGTCGAAATTACTGTATAATGTTCTTTCTAGGTGTTTCATATAAATATCCGTTCTCAAGGTTTTTTTTTGTCTTTATTTTTTTATTTTAATATTAATCTAAATAGTAAGAAAATACACTCCTTCAAAATTAGATCTCTGTAAAAAAGATTCACTATCTTGACTGCTATAAAAAATGAAGTATTTTTTTTTATTTTAACATTTAAAGCGTTAGCGTTATTTTAAAGCTTTATTTTTTGATTAATTTAGCCCAAAAATAATATGTTTAAAAATCTAATTATTTGGTTACAACACATGTCAGCTTCTCAAAGGATAAGACAAGACTCAAAGGATAAAAATAAATAAAATACTTTTCAGGTCATTTTTTACAATAATTAAAGTATAGTTGTATTTTTAATTTATACTGTTTACAGCATTGTGATAATCTAGGCACTGGCCAAGGAATGACAGGTCATAAAATACTACTAATAATCTGTATTTCTTTTTTATTTTCAATTAAACACATGCATATTGTAAACGTTTTATTTATTCTGTACACCTTAATTGTATATAATATAAAAATACACATATATTACAATATTTAAAAATAAACAATGATAAAATTCATATATTTTTAACCGGAAATTGCTTAATTGATATTATCATTTATATTCACATAATTGATTAAAATTAGAATATTTTATAAATAAATCGATTAGATAGATAATATAAATTTATTGTGACAACAGATAATTTATTTTCTTATAATAATTAATAATTGTCTGTTAGTATGTTTACCTTATTAATGATTTATTTACATATGAATTTAAAATATTTTATATTATTGCATTCAAAGGAATAAATTATAAAAAGAAAAAACATATTTAAGTACATAAATGTTTTATTTTACTACAGTAAAATATATAAAATCTGTGAAGAGTGAAAAAGACTGGATCAGGGTTGGGTTAGGTTTCCAATTGGGGGGAAAAATATTTTCATTTCTTTGCTATGTTAAAAAGAAAGTTCCAGGAACTCAACGAGTCTCGGGGTCTTGGTCGGGTACTGTGCGGAGGGAATGGACTTTGTCTACCCTTATATATACTCGGGATTTAGCGTGAAGCTAAAAAATAAAGAATAGAAATATAATTATAAGGTATTTTCATTTATAGTACAATAATGAATAAGTATTAATTATAATTAGTCTGTGAAGCATATTTTACAATCATCAATTGACTAGTGTTAAATTATTAACAAATTACATATTGATTGGTGGTTTTGTTTAACATTTTTGGTATCGGAATCGATATATATTTTCTACATATACTAGACAAGCTCCCAGCACTAAAGATACCTATAAATAGTATTACTATACTTTATTTAAATAAAAATAGTGACATTAAAAACAATGCCAAAGATTATCAAATTTTTTAATGATATCTCTCTCTATTCTGAGTCTATTCTCTGTTTATTGAAAATTACACTTAGCAGTGATGTTTAAATTTGTAATGTATGCTTTCTGAATCCTAATATCTCCCAAATGAAGGAAAATGGGCCAATATATAAATGTGTGTGTTATATTTCTTGGATAGGACACTTTAGTGCTGGCAATGACATATCATAAAACAGTATACAATTTAGCACCATTTTTATTAAATCTAACTTAAAGCTAAATTATGTTTAAATTTTGGAACCTTTAGTTTGGAAGGACATCACTAACATTTTTAGTGAACTCTATGGTAATTTCAAAGATTCTTTGGATTTCTTTTCAAATATTCAATCGTGTGTCATACGAGAGTGTCTAAAACGTAACCGTTGCTATTATAAGTGAACACCGGCTGGCTAATATTGTTCTGGTCTAAGACTGGTATGTAACTTTCTTGCAAAATGATTGGCTGTCGATTAGATGCCTCGTTTAACTGTTTTTCTAATATAGAGTTTTGTAATTCTTCTTTCTCCAATTCTAGTGTTAGTTCGTCTAATAACTTCATTCTAAATTCTATTTCTTTATCAGCTTTTTCTAATTCGACCGTATTGTCTTGCATTTCCTTCGTAGTTGCTTCCAGGTCTTTTTCTATTTTATTCATTAGTAAAGTAACTTGTGACGCATTTTCGCAGCTATTTGCTTTGTTTTCATCCATATACCTCTTCACTTTTGCTGTTAATCTGACAACTAACTCTTCTTCTCTATGCAACCTCTTGTTTATTATTGCAAGTTTTTCGAGTAACTCAATTTCTTCGCGTATTCTTGAAAGTTCATCAGCAGATACATCCGAATCAGTGTCGTTTGATGTCTGCATCAATCTTTCTGAATTTACTTGGCATATATCTGTTAGTTCTTTTGTGAAGTAATGTTCCCTCATTAGATGTCTTTCTCTTCTTGATTTGTGCTTTGTGTGTCTTCTTGGTGGTGTGCCACTTCCTACTCCAACTCCACTGTCACTGTTGCCAGCTTGACTGTCGTTTTGTTCGCTAGATCTTCCTAAGTCCCGTAAATACGATTCCAGGAGATAGTTCGTTCCGTGCTTCTCCATTCTAGTCTTGTGGGTTTGGTCTTCTAAATGGTCGATAAGTTTTTCTTGTTCCCTGTAAATAAAGTAAAATACTTTTTAAAGAGAATGTTACGCAGCAGCACCGCGTCTTCCTACAAATCGCAGTAGTTGTGGGTTCAATTCCTATTTATGTTTGGAGACGTGGTGGTTCTTAGGAAACGAAATTACTGCTGCA
>FAPS01032859.1:3887-18804 GCA_900068365.1 Heliconius elevatus bari
TCGTACTTTAAAAATGTTACAAAATATTTAAAAAATAGTATTCTCACTTGCCAAACGAGAATTCTAAGTAATTATCTTTGGGTAGCGGAATTTTGTAAAAATCTCCCTAAAGAGACGCTAACAACATAAAAATAAGTTATAACAAACTTATAAGAATTTTGGCGTAACTCTATGAGAACATATGGCTTAATTGGTCAGAGCGCTTGGCCAAAGAGGCGCGGGTTCAAATCCCGCTACGTTCAATTTCTTATACGTTTTCTTAATTAGTATTTTTGTTTCCTAAGTGTGGAATAACACTTTAAAAATGTTAAAAAATAGTAAATATATTTTCAGCGAAAGCAACAGAGAAAAGCAAAATAGCTAAACTATCGCATGGAGATTCCTTAGATGATGTGGAAGGTTTTCCTGAAGATCACGTTGCTGATTATGTTCACAAGTTACCACATATAGCCGAAGTTAGGTAATCAATATTATATTTAATAGTTTATACATTTGGAAAATTTTATTATTTCTCATTTTTATTATATTTTCTTTAATTGCAGTTCCTTGCCAGATAAGCAAGTAACCGGACAATTCCTGCTTAAGGAACGTGAAGAACAGTTGAAACGTGAACTTGGTACTGAAACAATTCTAAGTAAAACTGAAAAAATTAAGGAAGATGCCTCGGTTGTAACGAAAGATGATGATTCCTTAAAAACCAAAATAATATCTGAACCATTACTTGAAAAACACGTAGATGAGCCGAAATCTGATATCAGCATGACAATCGAGCAGGATAAGGAAAAATATTCACAAGAAGAGAAATCAACGTCAAGCACTCAACATAAAACTGGTGATTCAGGTGAAAAAATTACTATTACTACAGTAATAGATATTACTGAAGGTCCATCTGGAGAAGAAATAGTTAAGACTACAGTAAGTGAAAAAATTTTGTATCCTTCTGGTAAAGAGACAATTTCTACAAAAGTGTCAGAAAGTATCAGAAGTCATAGACAAAAGTCGTCTGTTACGTCTTTTAAGGAAGCTCCTGAGCCTTTAGTAGCTACGCGAGACCGAGATATGCTAACATCAACAATAACTAAAGATTTAGCTATTGAATCTGAACTTCATAAATCTGTACAAGATGATAAATCCACCTCAAAAACTGAATATAGAACTGGTGAATCAGGTGAAAAAATTACTGTTACTACAGTAACTGATATTACGAAAGGGCCAAATGAAGAAGAAATAATAAAAACAACCGTTACTGAAAAGGTTGTATATCCCTCTGGTAGAGAAACAGTGTCTACAAAAGTTTCAGAAAGTGTAAAAAGTCACAAAAAAGAATCTTTTGCCACGAGCTTAAGAGAATCCTCCGAAGAGGAAGAGAAATTTACAAGTATACATAAAAAAGAAGATGATATAGAAAAAGCTCAAGTTACCACTGCTAAAGCCGTCCAGGAAAGTATAGACGAAAGTATCTTAGATTCAACAGATCAATCAATTTTAGATATTGCTCCCGGCGATAAAACCATGACTTTTATGGAAACAAAGCTTCCCACAGAATCAGTTAGTCAAGAGAAAGAAATTCTAAAAGCTACCGAAGCACTTCATTCAACTGCAGATGAAACGAAAGTATCAACAAAAGTAGAAACTATTGTAGGTCCTACTGGTGAAGAAATCACTGTAGAAACTTTGACCGAAACTTCGTCAATGCCCACGGGAGAAAATATTATTAAAACTACTGTCACTGAAACAACCAAATATCCGTCTGGGAAAATAACAATATCAAAAAAAATATCAGAGCAAATAGAGTTAATAGAAGAGGAAGAAGAAATCATTACAACAAGTACATCAGAGGCTATTGATTCTGTCTTAGAAGATAGACTTCAAAGCATGTTGTTAAGATCAGAGGATCTTGGTGACGAAAAACATATAACGACTTCCACTAAAACTAAAAATACGATAGGTCCTACAGGGGAAGAAATAACAACAACAACTGTTACTGAAGAAACTACTATGCCTAATGGGCAGATTAAAATAAAAAACACTGTCACCGAAGTAACTAAATATCCTTCTGGTGAAGAGAGTATATCTACCAAAGTATCTGAAAAAATTAAATCTTTTGATACTCATGTTAGTATAATTAAAGAGTCTACATCGGTAAAAGATGATTTGGTAATTTCAAGTCATATGTCTGAGCCAGTTATACTAAAGGAAAAGACTATAATCATTGATCCATCTGCGTCTGAAATAAAAGTAGATCATGTTATAGAAAAACCAGAGAATCTAGCTAAAGAAATAAAAGATACACAAGAAACTGAAACAGATAAATTTGAAATCGTTAAAGTAAAGATTGACGATAAAGTTACAACTATCAGTGACATATGTTCGGAGAATATTCAAGACATAACAATTGAGCAAGTGAAACCTGTAATTGAGGACATACTTCAAAAAGGTACTATTGTAGCTGCTGCTCGTAGCCCCCAAATTGAAAAAGACGTTAAAAGTATTAATAAAGAAATATTAGAGACAGAAAGAAGATTTTACGATGCTAAAGTTCCTCAAAAAGAAGAAAGAAGACATTCATGTATCAGCCCAGCGATTTCATTAGAAAGAATAGCAGAATCTGAAATAGAAATGGAAGAAGATCTACTTAAAAAAGATAATGCCACTGTTGGCATTTCGAAAGAAAAAGAAAGTAAGCTGGAATTGAAAAAATCTGATTCAGCTATGAAGCAAATGGCTGATAATATAGAAATCATAATTAAACAAGCTTCGGAGGACTTAGATTTGTCTGAAGAGGGTACTGTTGGAAAAGAAACACCAAAAGAATTAGAAGGCGAAGTTTCTGTAGATTCTATAATAGAAGAAGCTGTGCAAACTGTTGAAGGATATTTAGAGAAATCTGATGATAAGGATAACGATGATATACATACTACAAAAATATCTATGGAGTCAGCTGATGATGCAAGAATATGTAAGGAAAGGCCAGGATTAATTAAATCTCTTTCTAAGGACAGTGGAGAAATAATAATAATGCCAAAAAAGAAGCAAGTAAGAACTTTTTCGGTGCAGAGTTCTCCTGATGAAGTAGAGGAACAAATTTACACAGATTCAGAATCAGGTATTCTTATTTAATAATTTAATTATACTTTGACATACTTTTAAATATTACGTTATTTACATTATTACATTTTTTATGTTAATTTTTTATACTAAATGTTTTTCAATAAAAAAGTAAAAGCTAGTTAAGTTATGAATTACTGTTATTAAAATCGATAAAAGTATTAATGCGCCTGATTGTAACCAGAACCGTTGATTTCGATGCCCACTCGGGTGAAAAAATTATTACCTCTATATGGTAACAAAACCCAGCGTTGCCATTTCACGCGTAATAATAAAAATTGGTCGGAAAGGGGGAAAAATGTATTATGAGGTTCCCTCTGTTAACCCTACTATACGCGGTATACTCGATGGATTGCTTGATTAATGGATCAACTTTGGCCTACATGGGCCTTACAAATGCCAAGTGATTTCAATTCATCAATTGAGGTAGTTATCATAATATATAGGCCTATCCAGAAGCCCTTTTATATTTTATCATTATTTTCAGATATGGATAAAGCTAAAGTGTTAGAAATAATAGAACCTACTTCTGATGTTGACGGAAAATTACCATCTTCTAGTTTTGACATTAAAAAAATTCGGACGGATTCGCTTGATGATGCTGATGATTTCCCAGAAAAAGAAGTAAGCATAAAAATATATCACAAGGTTTATTTAACCATAATATGTGAATGGTAATTTTATTTCTTTTAAATGTTCTAGGCTGAATTTGAAGATGATGGTAAGTATACCGAAGTATCTGATTCATCATATATTACATCTGATTTCAAACATGATTTAACTCAAGATTCTGTACCAAGTTCGAGTGTACCTCGGGAGTCCGATGAAGTAAAAGGAGAAAGATTTACTAAGAAAACTCATTTTGTAGACAGTATTTTACGTAATGATTTAGTATCAAAGTCAACAACTGAATCTTCAGTAACGACTGTAATATCAACGTTGACCAAATCATCTGATGATGACCAAAAATCAGTTGTAGAAGATGGTACGTCAGCTGATTTATCTAGGATGAGTGGAGCTGACCTCGTTAAAGATTCGTCTAAAACGTCGGTTGATATTAAAGAAGAATATAGAATGGATGATCAAACCGAAGAAAGAGGTACTCCTGATTTGTCGAAAAAATCTCTTGACTTGACCAAAGATTATTCTAAATCTTCAATAGACAGTAAAGATACTTCCAGAGATTTTGCAACTAATGAATTATCAAAAGATTCAACAATTGATTTAGCAAAAGATTTTTCAAAAGCTTCAATAGATAGTGTTAAAGAAATTTCAAGATCGATTGATGAAAAAACGTTTTCTGAAGAACATTCTTCATTTGATGTATCAAAAACATTAGCATCAGATGCATCAGATATGCTAACCAGAAGTAAAGAATTTGCAGATGAGGAGCGTTCAACCTCGAAGATCACTCATATTTCAACAAGCTCTTCACAAGAAACTTCAATTTTGACAGAGAGTAAATTAATAAGTGAGCAAGATGAAAAATCTTTTGAAAAAATTAAGGTATCGGAAATGGATATTGCTGATATGAAAGGTCAATTTCTCAAAGAAATTAAAGATAAAGGTGCAAGTTTGAAGGAAGAATTACATATAACAGAAAGGAAAAAAATCATATTGGAAGAGAAAAAACAAGAAGCAGAAGAAGCTGATGACGAGGCAGAAAAAAGTGAAAAGGAAGATGAAGTACCGGATATTAAAGAATTAAATAGAAGATGTTCAAATTTATTAGAAGACATTTCCTCTCAAGGTGCTCTGATTAGAATTGATTCCAGCCATGTAACACACGGTAATTTCAATATAACATTTTTAGTAATAGAATTAGTTTTACTTATTCATTATCCATAAGAGGTGAAAATTTTATTTTTTTACTTACTATGGAACGGAAAATATTTAGAAACGTAAAAGACAGAACGTAGCGGGACTCAAATCTTGGTAAACAACTAAGCGCAACCAACAAATCACTCAATAAATTGTGAATAAACTTTAAATTCTTCTACACTTATTATAACTTATTCTTTGTAGTTGTTCTGTTTTCTAAGAAGCGAAGTTCGAGTTACGCCCAATTTTTACCCTTCGTAGATTATTTTATTATAACGTTATTTTATTTTACCTAATATATTTTACACCATTATATTATTTTAGATTTAACAGCAAAATTTTCGAAAACTCCTCCTCCATCACCTGTTGATTTAATAATGAAAGAAAGAGCAAAATCTGAAGATAGTGCCACCGAAAAGCAGACTGGACTACAACCAAAAGGTGTTTTACTAGATATTTTTTATGCTTGCTTTCACTATCAGTAATACTGATTTTTATAGCTTTTCATATTCATCGATATAAATCTCAGATTATGAATCTCATTAATTTGTATATTTTGTTGTAGTCACGTAACATAAACACAATTTCACTGTTTAATTGTATATAATATTGCAGTGAGTGACATAAATACAAATAATATTCGTACCTTATTACAATCAGCTTATAGTTTATAATTCTTCGTACTCTTTAGGTTCCGATTCATCTTTCCTCGATGCAAGTCGAGCATCTCCTAGAGCTTCATCAGCTGGCGATAGCATGTTGAGTGAAACTGAGGCACATCAAAGCGGTAAGACCTAGAGAGAATAAAATATAACTTCAAAATTTTTATCGAAATTTTCAGTAAGTCATTGCCATTGTAGACAATAAAATGTACTTTATGATTTACCTTATATGTATACATATTTACATATATTGAAATATTTATTTTTATGCTAGTATCGTTATCTTAAAGTAACAAATATAATATTTGGGATTGGCTACATTTATGAACAAACGTATGTGTACTATAATATTAATATTGCATTAGATAGTGGCAAAGTAGAGTCATGGCGAAACTTTACTCATTATTTTAGAAATATAAAGACTAATTTAAAATATTATTTTGCCACATTTTTATTTGAGTCAACTTTTGCATGATATTAATAATTTATTTAATCATCAATTTATTATCTAAATTTAATATCAATGCAGATTGGACATCATTTCAATAAGCACCTAGTTAGAAAGGTAGCAAAAAAAGGAGCACATCATAAATATAAATATATTAGGGATAAGATCATTTAAATAAGAGAGTTAAAATTAATTTGCAATAGACACAAACATTATGCCAATATTTGTCGCACAGTAAAATTTACTTTCTTTCTTGCGGAGTCCTCACGTTGCTTAGGTAAGTGAACACAATTGGAGGGACCATTTTATTAATATTTCATTAATTGTCGCTTTTTAAACTAACAAATTAATTGGTTTATTTGTTATTGATCAGCAATCAATTTTTGTTTTCACTTCACATTGATGTTCACATTTGAGTAATGTTTCGCTTTGATTCCAAAATTTTTCAAAGTTTATTTTACATCTTGCCATCACATTAGCTTCCTCATTATTAATTTTATTAACTTAATGTATTGTCATTTCAAATATCATATAATACGGTTAACTTATACCTTTTAAAGACGCTTTATTTGTCTATATTATTCTACACCTCGTTACTAGCTTTAGCACTAATTATGTATATATATTATATAAATACACAATTATATAACAATACTATTAAGTTTATTTATATATATATATATCTCCTCAATTATATTTATTTATGTGTTTCTTTATAGTTCATAATTTTTTGACGTCTTGCAAAACTATATTTGTCTAGTGATTTCACCTTGACCATTCATCTTTTCAGAATTATTATCAGAAGCATCTAAAGCTCTAAATGAAGCAGCTAGACCAAAGTCTCCTACAAAACATATTGCCGACAATTTATCATTTGTAAATGTGGATAAACCCACAATCACAAGTGGTGCTATTGAATTAGTAGATCGAACAATTGAAAAGAGCATTGACGTTATTGACCAAATAAAGAAAGAAATGGGAGAAGATATGCAAAAATCCACATCGACTACATCAACAGATACATTTTTCTCACAGTCTAGAATAGAGACATCAACATCTTCTTCTTCAATTCACAAAACTGTAGATGGTACACAAATGAAATTCCAAAATATAGACCCAGAGGCAGTTATGTCTGATATGATTGCTAAATTTGGTGTTGCAAGTGAATATAGTACAGTACTTTCTCACAAAGAGACAGAAACAAGAAAAATCTCAGGACAAGAATTTTTCTCTGAAACAAAACAAGTTTCCTCGTCTGATGACGATTCATTAATAATAAAAACTGAAACTAGTCATGAATTACGAGGACAAGAACATGAAGTTAAGGAAAAAATGACCGTTAAGAGAGAAGGTGATCAAACAGAAACATCCCAAAAAAAGGTGGAAAAAGCACATGAAGCTTCTGCAAAACGATCAGACGTAGAAACCAAAACAGTATTTAAGAGTACTGATGATACAGATATAGTAAAAGTAGAAAGAGAATTTTCTGAACAAGGGCTTTATACTGGAAGACAAACTAAATCAGAAGAAAAAATGACTGCTTTAAAAGATGAAACGGTAAAAAAAAAATATGAAGTAAAAATATCAGAACGAGATTTGTCTCATGAACAATGGGGTAAAGAATATTTTACAGAACCTGAAGAGTTAGAGAACATTAAAGAAGATGAAGATAATAAATCAAGAATAGCATTTGTGGATTCAAGCTTAAAGATAGTTGAAAAGGATGAAACTGTTTCAAGCATTGAAGTATCTGAGAAAGGTCAAATAGTAAGTTCTAAAGTAGAACACTACAAAGAGGAATCTGTTATCGAAAGTAAAGAACATGATGATCTTAGTTCAGATGCTTCTCACGTACCTAGTTTTAATAGTGAAACTGCGGAAAGACGAGACTCTTCAGATGCTAGTCCCAAAAGTAAATCAAAATCGTTCAAAAAAGATGATGAAGTTTATGAAGTCGATTTTATAAAAGAAATAAAGATCTCAACTTCACCTGTCAAAAGTACATTTAGTCGTACAGCTAGTCAAGACACTCATTCGGAATTAGAAATAGTACCAGATTTACCACACGATGATAGAATTAATGATACACCAAAAAAAGACAAGAGCTCAACTAGATCTCCAGTTAAATTACCACTTCACCAGGCCGATGACTTAATATTAGAAGTATCAGTTTTCAAAGAAGGCACTAGCGTAATTCAAGATTTAACACAAACTGCAGAATCAGAGCAGTCGCTTAAATCTACTACAGAAACTACGGATGAAATGGGATTCACGGCCAACCTAGAAGCTAAAACTTATGACTCCAGCTCAAAGCTCATTAAAATTGAAGACATATCACCAAGTACAGTAGAAATCTCAGACGACATCAGTATTACGTCAAAGGACGTTATGATAAAATCTGGTGAAAGTCTTGACACTGAGAACATGATTAAGTCATTAGAATCTCATGAAGGTGAAGTTTTACAAAAATCAATAGATTCAACTGTTAGTGCCGAAACATTACAAGCATCAGAATTTTCTACAGAAGCAGACTCAGCGTTTCTTACTGGGACAGATCATAGAAAAAGCGAAATGAAATTAATAAAAGAAAAAAGCACAGAAGATATATGTAGTAGTGGTTATGATACAGATTTTTCCTCTGCCGAGTTTCATGGGATGAAACTTGAGACTGAAAGGGTGGCATTAGATTCATTAATATCTGCTCAGCCTCTTGCTGACTTATCAGTTTTAGAAAAAACTATAGATGAAGTTAAGCAGTCCTTAGAAGCAGCACAAGTTGAAATTATTAGTGAGAAAAGTGATGGCAGTATTAAATATAAACAATCTCCATCAGAATTTCAATTTAAAATTTTAATAAGTCCGGATAGACCTGAAGTAATAAAAGAAGAACCTCACGTTAGTGATGATCATAGTGATAAGATTACAACTCATGATAAAGATGATAAGGACATGGATAGTAAATCGGATGAAATTTCAAAAAAAATGAGTTCACATGATGAAATCACTTTTTCTGACGATGATAAAGAAACTATCCATCAAAAAGAATCTAGTCCACCTTTAGAAGCAGACATATCGGTAAGATCTGATAGTGGTCCTCATTCTATTTTAGAAACAGAGAGCGATATTACATTCGACGGGAAAGAATCTTCTAAAGGTAGCCCTGAAGTTAAACTTAGAGCACATAAGCATATTAAATCACAGTTAGGCATCGTAGATAGGAGATCGGCTTCAGATATTGAAGGCTGGTCTAGCTCTGGCGAAAGTCATTACCACAGTTTTGAACACTCGGAAAGTCGGCCATTATCTTCAGATGTTGAAGTCATGATGACGGCTCAAAGTGGTACCGAATATGAAACAGCACTTACTAGTCATGATATTTCTTCTCAATCCTTAAGAACATCCAAAGATTACTATACTGCCGGAAGTTCCCTTGCATCAAGAGATAGCATGAAGAGTCTCGATTCAGACGGTTCTAGTCATGTGGCTAGTATAGATATATCAGATGCATCTGAAACTCTTGTACCTTCTGCTAATGAGTTAAAAGAGGAATTAATGGAAAGTAGCACTTATGTGGAACAATTTTTGCATGAACCTGAGAAAGAACATGTATTAAAAGGAAAAGAAATAAGTGACGAGGAAATTTCAGGAGAAGATGATGAATATAAAGTAGACAGTATAGAACCCGTTGGTAAAATGAAAAGATCTCATGAGATGCGATTTCAACCTAAAGATATGATACCTGAACATTTCCCAGTTGAGGGAGCGTCAGAGAGTATTGATGTAGATGATGATTCTTTAAAAGATAAAGAAGGATCAGACACAACAATATCAAGTCAATTTAAGACTGATGAGATATTATCTTCTTCAATTTCAAAACTTGATATATCTTCATCTCAATCACAATTAGACTTGGACAAAGAGGAAATTCAAGAAACAGTTTCTAAAGTATCTACACATAGTGATCATGCTGTACCATTTTCTATTACGAAAGTAAGTAAGTCTCAAAGAGAATTTGTTGATATAGAAAGTGAAATTATTCCAATAGGCTCAGCAGAGTATGCAGAAATCGAAAAATATGGTAGTGTAAGTACTACACCAACAAAGTTGCCGCATGATGATACTATTATACTTAAAACTACAGTAAAAAAAGAAGAAAACATCCCAAGTACTCATATTAGTGAAACACATCAAGAAGTTACAGAAGAATGTGTACAGAAGGTTATCAAGGACATAAGTGCTATTCCTTTCCCTGTTACTGAAAGACCCCCTAGCCAAAGGGAGTTTGTTGACATTGAAGATGATATTATTCCAATAGGAACAAAACAGTATGAAGAAATATTAAAATCAAAAAGCGATTCTTCTGTCCCTAAAACAAAAGCTGAAAAATCTGGCTTAAAGACACCTGATGATCATTTTGAGAGTAAACAAAGCTCTACATCGAGCTTAAGAACTCATGAACATCTTTCAACACCTCATACACCTCTTTCAGCGCCAAGTCAAAGTTCATTATCTACCGATAATGGGCGAGAATATGTTCTTGATGATATGTATGACATATCCGAAACCCCAGAATTAAAATCTGAATTAATGACGGAACCTAGTAAATCTGAACTTATTATTACGACAGATGAAAAAACTTTACATACCTATGAAAAAGAACAACAATCACCAACCAGTGACGAGTTTGAAATGGTTGACAAACCAAGTGAAATGGATGATTTTGTTGTCATTGAGGAAGTTGCAAAGGAAGCTCAAGAAACTGACCCAGAAGGCAAAAGTTTACAAATAAAGACACAGAAGTATGTAAGACGTCACGATACTGAAGTAGAAGAATACTTATCCAAGACATCTAGAAAACAAGAAAGTACAAGCAGCGCATCTGGATCATCACTATCTGACGAAGAACAATTTGAATTAGACCAAAAGAGGCTCCAAGCTCAAGAATTAGCTGAAATAGAGGCTGGTAAACGCTGGATACAAATGCAATTCGAAGGAGATCCTCGATACGACTATGAAAGGATACCTTTGGAGGATATCAAGGAAGAGGAAATGACTGATTTTGATGCTAGCCGCATTGGAAGTCTCAGTTCTCAGAAAGAGTCCATAGGTAGTTACGGTAGCTTTAGAAATTCATATGGAAGTTTGTCGGAATCTGAAATGGCCTCTCGTATGAGATTTAGAATAAAAGGAGAGAATGATGATATATCTATAAGCTCATTACAAGAATTTGAAAATCTTGAAAGGGCGTTAATGGAACAATATCAACAACATTCTTCTTCGTCTCAAGATTCTCTAAATGGATCTTTACCGCGTCGATATATTTTAAGTAAAAGTCAAGGAGACGATATATCAATATCAAGTTTAAAAGAATTTGAAGGACTTGAAACAGCTTGCCTAGAAGCTTTAAAAGCTGAATTACTAGCAAAACAAAAAGAAGCTTTATTGCTTGCTGATCCTAAAGTAGTTAGTGGAAGTTTTCTGGAACAAGAAAAACGTTCGTACGATAGTAGCAGTGATAGTAGTCCGCCATTTAAGAGCGGTAGTCCTGGACAGAAAGGTGGAAGTCCTTCTCAAAAAGGTGGAAGTCCATCTCAAAAAGTTGGAAGCTATGGTAGTCCATCGCAAAAATTTTTATCTGATTCAGTGGCAATTAGAAAAATTATTGATCAACAATTAGCCTTAGAGCAAAAAATACAAGAATATCGACCGAAAATAATAACTGTCAAGAAATTTGACGAAAGGGGTGCCTTTTTTGTACCAGAACCTGAAGCAGGTACATCAGAACCTAAAACTTGTGAAGTTGTAGAAGATTGTCAAAAAATTTCTTCTTTCGTGTGTGCTGCAGCTCCAAGTGATGGTTCCGCTGAATCCATACCAGGAGATTGTGAAGAAATGATGAAAATTTTAGATCAAGAGGAAAAGAGTAAGAAACTAGAGGAACAGAATATACAAACTGAGAGTCAAAGTCGCACTGTTGCAGTAGCACAAGCTACTACGTCTACTACCATTACAGAAGAAAAACTTGTAGATGGGAAAAAAGTATCAGAATCTATTACATATACCGATTCTGAACAAGGTGTAGATATACCAATAAGATCTAATATTTATGATGAAAGCAGTATGTCAATGGGTTCTGAAATGTCTTCTTCTTTAGCATCCCAACCATCCGAAATGGATAGTATAATGACAATTATAGAAAGACATCCATCTGATAGTGAAGTAGTGATGTTGTCTAAGCAAACAGTAATATCGTCTTCAGAACGTTACGAAGAGAAACCTGATGACTTAGAATTTTCACGTGAGGGAAGCGCCATCCGCGAGCTATCGCCCTCCTCAGGGAGATCGGTGGCTCACAGTATTGTCTCCGGAAAACATTTCACAGATCCAGCCAGTGGTTCCTGGAGTGGTCAAGATGAGGAACTGAGTTCTTCGGGAAGTTTTAGCCGGTACGTTTTGAAAATATTATCTTACAGTTAATTGTGGTCTTCTATACAGAAATATTATAATTAATCCTCGTACAACGATATCGTTGTATAATTATATTTTAATTATATAATTATATTTTAAGAGTAGTTCTACATTTATTAATAGTTCTACAATTCTATATTGAGATTTCAGAATATCTTTTACTTTTTGTTAAGAAAAAGATTTACGGAGTGGAGTGTAGTGTTGTGGTAGTGTATTGGCCAAACAGCGAAATAATTTTAAATACTCTAAACCTGAATCTGTGGTATTGAAACATATACTTACCGAAAGAAGGAACTCCTTCTGAAACTTTACTGTTTCAGTGGTAATTTACGCAACTTTTTAAAGGACACTGAGGCGGTACTAAAATTAAATAAAAACACGTGTTTTGTGTTCTTATTTCCCCAACCGTTTTTTAGACTGTACTCTTAATCTGTGTATAATAACATTTTATTTGTCGAGGCTAATAACACGTAAAATGTTAGTGTAAATTCATTTTTAATACTTAAATATTTATAAATTTTAATATTTTTTATTTTCTTCAGAATTAATAAATAGAACATTAAAAACCAACAATTTTAAATCTTTGTTTATCAAAGGTGTTTGTAAATAAACATAATTGAAAATTATGTTTATTATATTATTTAGAGTTGTCATTTTAATATATTTGAAATAGTATATATTAGATTTAGTTCATACTCTACAGGGCACGAGCAGATATGATGCTGGGCAGCACTGACAGTTTAGAGGCCACAAGCTCCAACGCGACTCGCGCAACCTACAATTATGAAATCGATACGCCTATGACGGGTAGTCTGACTTCAGGAGGTAAGCGTCATTTTTTTCTTCAAAATATCTATTCTATATACACATATTATAGTGTACTATATAAAATATATAATGATGAAGCTTGATAGCTAGGCAGTATTTAATAAATTTACAGATTTTAAATTTTCTTCAAAAATCTGTAATTGTAATAGTAAATGACGACCTCAAATCTGGTAAAAATGTAAGCATTTCTAAATTATTGTAAGAACCTCCTAAATTGGCAATAATATCACCGCATGGGTCACCAAATTATTTTCTAAATTCTTATTAATTGTATAAAATGTAATTTAATTTTATGGATTGTAATACTTTGTAATAAAATGCTGAATGATGTTTTTAATTTTAATTTTTAATGTCTGTTAAAACATGACATATTGATTATCAAAGATCAAAGAAGGTTAATAATAATGTAAGAAAATTTCTTGACTGCATATTATTATAATTTATTGCAAAAGCCCTCACTATACTGTTATTATATTTAAAATTATTATTTATTTAGCATGTAATGTACATATTGTATGTAATATGTATTCATTAATGAACCCATTTAACGTTGCAGATGTATCCCCGCTTCTAGTATAATACCATAACTAATATATAACTAATAAATGGAATAATGTGTTAAGTAAATAATTTGAAAAACTATTGAAATTATTTATATTGTTTGTTCATTTTTTTATTTTCTTTTTCTTTTTTCATGTTTTCTTAGTAATTTCGATATAACTTAATAATTAATACTTTAAAATTTATGCTCATTAAATAATTAAATAATATAACTAAAATAAAATAACGCATTACTCTCATTCCTCTATATAAAAAATAACAGTATAATATAAAACTATACATAACTGACATGTTATTCCATTAGCTTTTATGCTTTTTGCCGAGCTTGATACTAATCAGAAAGATAACATAGCGCGCCCTCCAGGGTCGAACACCATGGTATCCTCATTGGACACCTTAGACCCCGTGACGGCGGTACAAATGGAAAGTCTGGAACATCAGTCCACCAGCGAGCATTATTCCCAAGATTATGGTGTACAGGAACCTGATTCTGATACTGAAAGATTGGTAAGTAAATTACTTGTTGCTTTTACCACAACAAAATTGGCTGTAACGAGTAAGTCAATATGAAATGTTATTTATTTAAATTTAAAATGTTCTTTATTCAATTGGATTTCTCTAAGCACTTTGAAACTAACACTGCGGAACGTATTTCCGCTAATACGGATCAAAAAAAAGTTTTTTTTTATATTTTCTATATTTGCCACAAAGATATGATTAAAAAATAGTTACTTTAAGCAATAATTTGACTTTTTCCAAATTTACCGAAATATTATATTATGTTATTATTAATATACTAAATCATTAGGAAATAATAACAAAATGTGTATTTCCCACAAATTCTAGGAGCTAGACGGCCGCGTTCCACGAGCTAAGGAACGTACAATAATGTTTGATAGCACGGACACGCTCAGCGCTGTCAGTGGAGACGGCTCCGTGAGAGAGGCGACAGTGGAAGCACCCGCGCCTACATTCTATATTGGAGATACACCTATTCTTAAAGGTAAATTTTATATTTACA
>FAPS01033127.1:239-11281 GCA_900068365.1 Heliconius elevatus bari
TTGCAGGATACCGTCCAAACCTTTTCCGACTTAGGGGCTGGTCCAGGACTTATAAGGATAGTGCTGCTAATGCCACTATTATACCAATAATCTTTAATAAAGCTGAAGAACAAAAAGAAACTATTTACTCAAATATTTTTTTATACACTACACACAAAAAGAGTAAAGTTTAATTTCATCCTATTTTTTTTTGTATAACACTTTCTGCTGCAGTTGTATGTCTAACTTCATACTGTATTTTATTACCAGAGAACAAAAATAACTTTAATATAATCTTTCTCTCAACATTCACAACCACTTTTACAGGCTGTTGATATCCCACTGTATCAATAAAAACTATAGATAGTATCTTCTGTATTTTAAATAAAAATTAATTAAACATGAGCAACAACTGACACTTATTGTAGGTTCGATTTTTATTTGGGTTAAAGAATTATTCTATTATTTTTCCCCTATCTAGTAAAAAGACAAAGCTCACTGTTAAGTTCTGTAAAACTAGGAAATGGAGTGTTGTAATACTCAGTTCTGTATGCTTAACCTGAAATTTATATATGGGATATAGCATTAATGAGAAATGATTGCATAACTAAAGTTACAATAAGAAAAAAAATTAAAAAAGAACTTACTTTTTTATACAATCTCTAATACAATCTAGTAATTTGTATACAGCAATACAATATGCCTTCAATGGCTTATCAATAATAGAATGTGGTTGATGTAGATATATATTTGTGAACACTGTCTGAGCAAGGGAATGTCCTTCCAGCCAAGAGACAATACAAGCCATAGTTGAATCTATAATACCTATTATCTCACTTGGCTCTAAGTTGTCTATTTTTAGTTTACCACACTGGAAAATAAAAAAACACATGTTAGTCTTTGGTTCAATTAATCCAGAATATAGGTTCTTTCTCTGCTTTTTACTGAAATCAGAGGCATTAAGTGTTGAGTTGAAGAATTCAACAATATACTTTATCTTGTCAAATAAATCACTCCCCTGAATAGGAAACAGAACCATGTCAATTTTTAGTTTATCAAACTGAAAAACATAAAATATTAGCTTTCATTACAAATAATCTTCAAACTGTGCCCTGCACATAGCAGGATGGACAGAGAAAGCGAACAAAAAAAAGAGTGAGAGAGAAAAACGTTATCATTCAATGGTGCAGGTGCATGAGGGTATTGTTGCAGGGTGAGGAATATGTATCTTGCAAATGAGATAAAAATAATTTGTTACATCAGTGGGGTTCAGACTTATAACCATTTTGTTAAATGTTGGATGATAAAGACAAATATGATAAAATTATAGATGAACTTTGTAATTTGTTAAAAATAAGAATACTAACTTCCACAGCTTGTTGGAAATTTAGAGGTTTTGGATTACCTCTGTTACATAACATTCCTGCATCCATTTTTGGATCCATCATTTCAATAGCCGACATGGCTTCAAATAAACCAAATAGATGTCCGTCATGTAGTAATTCACCTAATTGTAGATCTAAAAAATTGTATTATGATTAAATAAGTTCATGTTTATTATTTTCCACTTGAATTAGTTTATTTTTAATAACATCTTACCTTGAATATTTTTAAAGAACTCTGAAGTAATATCAACCCAGTTATAGGTGACTTCTGGAGATATTGGTAATGATTCCATTGTCCTGCGCAGTTAATATATACATAGTGAACAAATTTCATTTAGAAGTATTAATTAAAATGTAACAAAAAAAGACAACTATCTTGCCTTTGATTATATATTTATGATATATATTTATACTGCTGTATGTAAGAAATATATATATATATATTAATATATCAAAAGGTATATTTACATATAGGCAAATATATATTTATTTCAGAAATATGATAAGAATAATAATAAAATTGCTATTATCATTCGCGAAAAATGCAAATGGAATAACAACTTGTGCCGATTACAGACAGGTTAAAATAACATATTAAGTAAATCTCGTGTCAGAAGCAAAACTAATAAAGCATACAAAATAAAAATAACATAATAAACGGAACTGTAGATCAATATCAATACTAAAAATTAAAACAAAAAGAAATAAAGATGACATGCATAACTACTAACCCATCACCATCACAAAAATCATCATAATAATCCATTATTCAAAGCAAAATAGTATGTATTAATAATAAAACTATATATTACCATTTAATTTAAAATGTATTTATATAGAAAAACAATTTAAAATATTACAAAGTGGAAAGTACAAATTTTCGAAGCCGCTATATTGACAGTTAAAGACAGACAGCCTATGCAATTGCCAAAAGTCAAACAGAACAGATTATTAACAAATTAAGAACTGAACTAAACAGACTATTCAAGAATTTAGACAATGATCGTTACACAAAATGGAACTAATAATAAAAAAACGAAAATAAATAAAATCTATATTTTATTAAATATAAAAAAAAATTCGAAAAATATATTTTTAGTTACTTTTTTCTATTCTGTTCTTTTTTATAGAACTCCTATTCTTGCCAAAGTATTTTTTTATACTGAAAGACCCTGTGTGATGAAACGAAAATAAAGTTCCGGAAAAGGAAAATTGAATAGATTTTAATGTCATCGGTTGAATTACTTTAAAAATTGCCTACTCCGGAAAAAGTAGCACATTTTTTATAATATGAACGTTGTATTCAGTGACAAAAAAATAAATTTACTACAATGTAATTAATACGACGTACAAAGTTGGTCAAATTCACATTCAAAGTTTCCGTTACAAACACACATAGATAAGTAAATACGATCAAAGCTAATAAAAGCGTGTTAAAAATACAATCTATGTATATTTTATAGCTTAGTACCTACAATGATGCAATTTTTAACACATCACACATGATTATTTAATAAAAAAAGTTATGTAAAAGATGTCCCTTTATTTTCGATAATAAATGAATAATAATTTATTAAATCAAACTTATTTAACATTATACATATTTTATACTATTTTCCAACAATGGTTTTTTTGTTGTTTCTATATTATCCGTGACGGGGTCGTATACGTCTGCATTTACTTGAACTTGTTCAGTTGTAATCTGTGGTTCTGTTTGTAGAGCTGGTTGTGCGCCACCAGGTTTTGAAAGGCCGACACCACTAGCGCCCATGTCCATACAGTCAAAATGAAGAATCTGTTAGAAAATAAAAAAATATACCCATATACCCATGAACATTATAACTGAAAAACTAAATGAAAGAAAATGACAATAATCATGCCAAAAAAATATTTATAACATAAAATAACACGTAAAAAACGTACGGTTTTGCATAAGCATTTTTTTTTAATTTATGCTTAGAACTTTTTGTACAAAAAAATGTTTATATTCGGTTCATTTTAAAAAAAACTTGAAACTACTCTACTTACAACAACAGGTGCCTTGTCGATCCTAGTGTCCATATCCATACAAACATGCAGTTTTTGATCCACAAGTGATACATCAAATAGCCTGATGCACATGTCCATCAGACCAGGTGGTAAATAAGGTACGGGTATAGGTATACAAAATGGCGGTGGATTACGTGCTAAAAATATGAAAATATGTATTTATGTAAAATGGAAGTAGTCAGTTTACCACTGAATGCCCTGTTTAGTCTAAATGATATTCAAAGGACAAAAACATTATAGATTATCAAATTATCATTTTATTAATAAGATCTTAAATAACTTTTTTTAAATGTTTTTTTTATTTTCCCGGTTTTTAATGTAGAGTCCATGGCATAAGAGCTGTATAGGCAAACAGAATTATATAGTGTAATTTCTAGGGTAAATATTAATTAATAAGTGCATGACAGGACAACTTACTTGAAAAACTGTTACGAAATACACTTGCATTGTTCATGCTAACTTCCAAATCAAAGGTTGATTCACTTGGCTCATACGTCAAGACAGCACATGCTAAATAAATAAATAAATAATAAATTAATCATCACTTTACTAAAACTCGCTAAAATAATAATTTGAATAGATTTCAAATACTTGCTTCGTCTATCAAAATTGAAGGACTGAATTCGAATACCCGTACAGCATCTACATTTAAGTTGTTCACACTGACACGGTCCGCCTCTGAAAGGTAATCTTAGTAACCAACCAGGCTTGTACCACGGTCTAGGTAACATTCTTTTGATTGTCTGAAATATATTTAAGAAAATTGTAAAATACAAATCTGTATTATCTCATTTAAGCGACACTAATAAATAGAATTATGTATTTATGTACGTGTCATATCTTTGCATATGTACCTAATTAAAAAGTTATAAACTAATAAATAAAGTTAATTTAATTTAGATGACTTAAACGCTTATGTTGTTTACAATAAATTTATCATTCTCTCTTATGTGATGACATACATAGATAATTTTAATATACAGATAGAAAAGTGTTATTGTTTACTTACGTCCTTTAAATATTATAAAAAAAACAATATCCCAGCCAGTCAGGAGGTCACTCATGACGCAGGAGCACAAGCGTGTGACCATTAATGCGACAATTTGTGGGTTCGATTCCCACTTGATGAAATTAAATATTTAATATTTTCATTTCTTTGTTCCCCCACTAAACATGCGTTGCCTCCAGAATTCGGCGGAAAATGGGGAACGGAAGGGTCTTAATGGGAACGGCGTAGCTTAACACTAGGTTCCCAGGCGCCTTCTAACTTCCCAGCTATATGAAGGATACAGCGTGTAGCTAAACAAACCCTATATATTGTATATACCTTGAATTTTTTTATTGAAATAAATGTTGCGCTTCAAGAAACATTTCACACGCACACAATTACCTTATTGGTCTGCACATCGTAGTAAACCGAAAAATCTGTAACGTCCATAGAATTATCTTCTTTTATGGTATCTAAGTACAATATTCTCTTTCTTGAAGCATTTTCTGAAATAAAAATTAGTAATTCGTAAGTATTTACGTACCTACTTGCTAATACAAATAATTTGTTATATAATATAGTAAAATAAGCCAGTTTCTATCAATACTCATATAAAATGTTGCACAGTAAAAGGAGATAACTTATGCTATGCTATTGTGACTGTATATTAATGCTCTAAATATGACAACAATCGCTTGCTATATATACTCGTACAACTTAACTAAAAACATTTTTAAATTATTATATTGAAATTATAACAGCAAAATCTTATACTTATAGATTTTATATAAAAATGGTAATTAGATCACTTACCACAATTTACAAACGCCACCATAAAAAACAAAAAACATATCACCACCTTCGATTTCATGTTGCACCTATAACAATTTGGTCGATTGTTGTCGTCTCAAGGGGCACTATACAAATGAAAACATATTGATATTCGGTAAGTTCTGTCAATACAAGCAGATTACCTTCGATAGTTATTGTTTGTATGCAAGATGTGCTGTGCACAAACGCAACTGGCTTACGCGACTTTCTAGAGAGAAACTCCTGCGCATACGCACCACTACTGAACCTCGTTAAATATCCATCAATATCTTTTGCGTTGGTCTAAACAGTTTCTCTTTCATTAAATAGACTATTCTAAAAGGAGAGTTAACGAGGAATAAATGGTTGCAGTAACGATCCGAATTAGAAATTTAATTTGGTTATTAATCATTAGAGAAAATGTGGAAAAGTAGAATTAAAGACATAATAACAATTTTACAGTTTAATAATATAAAATAAATTATTATTACTAGAATATACAACAATAAATACTGGTGATAAACACATTATAAATATTAATCGTCAAATATATCAAGTAATGATTTCACAACATTCTCATCATAATCTTCTATGTCATCTTCACCAGCATCAACAACAGCATCTTGTCCGCCAAGTGGGTTTGGGATTGATATGCCACCATTTTCATCTGGACTTAGCATTGTTATGCCATTAGCGCCCATTCTGCAAAAGATTAATTTTAAAACGTAGTTTAAGAACTATTCGTAGTCATATCATAAACGTAAATAAATTATTTTAATACATATATGTACCTCAAACAATCAAACACGAAGTCAAACAATTGGAAATTCCGCCATTTTCCAGTCATAGCTAAACAAAAGTGAAAGTTCCTTCCCGGAAAGAATACGTTATAAAACTTTGCGCACACCTTTAAATTATTCAGTCGTGGTGGATTTATACATATTGGTCTTGGATTTTTTCCTATAAATAAGTATATTTCTTAAATTTGTGAAATTATATTAAATATCAAATATATATTTAACAATAAAATATACGTACCCGACATAGAATTTTCATAAAGAACTCTATCGTTCATAGACATAGCAACATCAAAAGCGAAATCTCCAGGGTGATAGGTAACCTTCATACAAGCTTTTTGGTTAATTAAATCCATTAAATATCCAGTGCAACACTTACAAACTCCTAAATTACAGACACAACGTCTTGATGATGTAGATGTTGAATTTTGTGCTGATCCCTGGTTTTGTCTCGCGTAGCGTGATATAGTTGCCATTTGTCTCAAATTAAGTTGATCCAGTGAAGTTAAAGCACTGTTGTTAGGTACTTCAAAATCTTCCAACATCAAATTCGTATTGCTGGTGTCAGACAACACTACAAGCCATTAAATGTTGTTATCCATAGTATTCATATTTTTTTATATTTTAAGGATTGCACTTACCGTTTCCATTAGAGACTCCAAATTTGGCCACCATAATTAATATAATATATAATTGCATTATGAACTTAGAGTTCCTTTAAGCGAAGCTTCGCGAATGCCGGTCTGATGAATAATAAGTATCGTCCCAATTCACAACAACGGATTTGAACCGGTTCTATGGTGGTGGCGAAATCTAATATGTTTAAGTATATACCATCTAGTAACTTTCACATGCCTATATATAGGTACTACAATAAATTTATTTTATTTTTTAATGTCAACAATTAGAGTCCATTTATAAATATGTATGTATATGTGTATAATTGTATACGTTCAGTGTATTCGGCAAAAGCGAAGTACATAACAACGCATTTGACATCCGTTTTTATAGGTCCTCGGAAGTTAAGGCAATGACCAGTGTAATACTTCTTCGGGAAAGTCTTATTTAGAAAGTAAAAAAAAGTATTTAAATAACAAAATTTAATTTAACATAAATAACCTTACAATTTAATAAATATTTTAATAATAAATATAAAGTAAAATTTAACTATTATTGTAAGTCTCTGCCACCAAATATATCTCCGACAGCATTGCCAATTGCCTCTAAAGGACCTCCGTCAAATAATCCGCCCTGTGGAGCCCCAAATATCCCGTTTTCACCACCTAAAAGCGAGCCTGCAGCATCTAGTATGGTTCCTTCGTTATTATTGCTACTACCAAAAAGATTTACAGGTTTTGGCCCCGAAGACACGGGCTTGGGTTTTAGTCCGGATTGTAATCCTGCAGATCCCAAACTAAAAAAATATAAATTACTTATTATTGGAATAAATTAAAAAAGTAATGAAATAAAACGTCACCAATTTAACTATGAGAAATTTACGAATAAATACAGAATGCTAGCTCACCCGAAGCATCTAAAAGAAGCAGAATAAATAGGAAAGCCTCCAATATCTGCATTAATGTCTAAGCAGGCAAATGCATTTCCATTTCGAATGCGAATATTACTTATTTCTGCGCAAACTCTGACGAACGGTGCCCTTCTTGGATTAAAACATATTGGTGGAGGATCACTAGCTGTAAGTGAAAGTAATACATAAGTTGAAATATATTTGTAAAACATACAGTAAATTATAATAATAATTGGAAAATATTTTATAAAACATAGATAACTTACCTGAAACTCGTCTACGTACAACAGTATTATTGTTAACAGTCAAACGTACATCAAATACAAAATCTTCCGGAACGAAAGACATATTTCCGCACGCTTTCATTCTAAATCTCTGTAGTATTGTACCAGTGCAACATCCACACTGTCCACCTCCACAAGTACATGGAAATCTTGTTACTTGTCCATCTAATTGGTCGTTTTGAGTTTCAGGGACATCTTGTAATACAGGTACTTGAGGTACATCACTCGAAGCTGGTGTAGTTACAGCTTGTGTAGAAACTGATACAACTGGCTCGTCACTTACCACTGGTGAATTTTCTATAATAGATCCTTCAGATGCCTCGTTTTCTATATAGTCCACATCATTTTCCTCATCTTCCTCGGCAACGTGAACAGGCAATGTAATTGTAACTGGAGATCGTAGGACTGGCGTGGGATAAATTGCTTGATTCCAGACGTTTCGAGGTACCTTTATCTTTATTACATCATATGACCGATCTACTTTGTTTATAAATTCACCTGTTGCAAAAAGTATTATTGAAACATATTTACTTATATTAAATTATATAAGAAAAGTCATTATTGACTTAATATTTACGCATTTTCCTTGTTTTATATTAAATAAACAATGCTTACCATGTCTCGAAGAACAAAGCTGACAATAAAAAGTAACTAATATAAGCAACTTGAAGGAATACGACATATTTAAATAAATTGACAATTTATATAACAACAAGTTCGTCAGGCTCTCCAGTTGGAATTGTAGGTAATCATGATACTTCCATCTATTTAACTGCTGTTCAGAAACAAAGTTTCGAACCTGGGTTAGCTGTACGTTGAATGAGCGTTGTAAACAAGTTTTAAATTTTAATGTATGAACAAGAGAAAGTGGCTGCTTGCCGTTGAATGACTATTGATTCCCGCTTTCGGCATCAAGAACGCGCACTGCCTAAGATATTCGGAATAATTAAGATTATTTTTATCATTGTTATTAATGGGTGGAAAAAAGGCAAGGAGTGTCTTAACATTAAGTTCTCTTTCTTCTATATGGGGTATTCCGCTATTAAAATTAAATAGTTTCACAGTCTATTAAGAGAGAAGTTATTTAATTTTAATTTGAGATTATTTGTATACACTCGATATTTGTTTTAACAAAGGTACTCTTGGATTGTTTAATAAACATAAGCCTATATTAAATTGCACATCGTTATGAAACTGAATAATGGAATACTTTTCAAGCTAGAGTCTTGTTTCATACTTCGCAGATTATTCTTATAATGTTTTTCATCTCATCTCTATGACTTATCTCTTTGACAGTCACTTCTGAAATGATTTTAGGTCTAAGTTTTTATAAGGAGTAAGAACTGTCGCAAATAAAATAAAAGAAGCATAATATTATATTTATCTATATCAGAGGACTATAAAGCTAATAAAAATAGCTTAAGTAAAACTATCTATAGGTAAAATTTTGTATCATCGTCGAGGCTATTATAGTCAAAGATTTAATAGAGAAAAATATTAACTATCATATCGTATCACAGGCTATATGAACGGTATTGTTTGTTGTTTTTATATGAATATATACAACAACATACTCGCTATTAAGTATATTAAAATTTGCGATTTTATGTTTTAACTCTAAATTATATTTGTTATTTACACCAATTTTTTTTCACGAAGAATTGAGGGAGAGCAAAAAGATCGCTTTATAAAATAATTTCTTTATTTTTTGAAAAAATAAATAACTTAATAAGTAATATGACTATTTACACTGATAATAAATTAAGGTGGTATAGTAAATAAGGAATTAGCTATAACTAGAGTAACTCGTCATGCTGCAGGCCAGAGCCCCCGCATCATTTTATTTTGCCTTCTCCGATCTTTTCTACTTAAATCGTCAATATCGGGAAAACTGTGTAAAGTTTCACTTAATGCGTCTAAGCCTAACAAATCGTCGTAGTCGCTCACACCTCTTATATTATGGGGTTTGGGTTCTTTATTTTTGTTTTGTCTTCTATGTCTGCCACCACCAAATATTCCTAGTTGTTGTCCTACGCTTTCACCGATACCTGTTAAATCAAGAACATCTAAATCACCTAAGTGGAATCCTCGGTTCTTTTTCTTTGGTAAAGAAAGCCCCTCGTAATCATGTGTTGGTTGAACGTCTTTATGAGATCTATTGTCTTCTATAACATTTTCACTATCTGCAGCATGTTCTTCAGAATGAGAATCTAAGCTTTGAACTATTTGAACCATATCTTCTTTATCGTCATCATCTACAACAGTGGCAAAAGGAATGGTTGAATGAGGTTTCGATGTGATTGTTTGTATTTTTTCATAGTTGACTTCCTCATCACTAGGCATATTTTCATTTGTATCTTTTGTATCGGTAGGTATTAATTGTGTAACTGGCATAAGCGACAATTGCCCTGTAATATGAGCTAAAGACATTTCTAGTCCCGGATCTTCAAATGAGGTCACACTAGAGCTTGTAGATTCTGAAGGCATTATGGGTGGCTGAGTGATGGGTATCACTTGATGAACTTCGGCGATGTGTGAAGCTTCAACAATTTCTTTTAAAGGTTCAATTATCTTTGTATCAGCAACACTCACAGGTGCTATTGTGGTGGAAATTGTTGAAGGTGTCGAGCTTTCGTCAAGTTTTGTAGCAGAGGCAGTGGTAGGGCGTCTCGTAGGTCTTCTCACTGGTCTTCGTGTAGGTCTACGATTTACTGGCCTAACCTTAACAGTTGTGCTTCTTGTATTAGGCCTTGGTGTGGTTGTTCTTGTCGGTCGTATTGGTCTACGTGACGGGCGAGGACGACGTGTTGTTGAAGTAGAAACTATTGGAGCTTGTTTGTTTTTATTCTTATTTTTATTTCCCTTCTTACCACCCGACGCTCCTCCAAACAGATCGCCCAATAAGTCTTCTCCTAAAAGGCTAAAGCCGGTGTAGTCTACACTTTCTACGCCATTGACAGCATCAATGCCACCTGAAACATTAACGCACGTATTTTATTAAATTAGCTATTTTTAATAAACTATTTTATTTTATATAATAATATATTGAGATGGTAACTAGCCAAATGTCTATTTTTCTCTTATTTTTAAGATAGAAAATATTCTTTTTGTAATAGCAAAGAGATTCGAGATTCCCTTTAATTTTACTAATTTAGGCAGCAAAAAAGTCATATAGAAACGTTTTATAAAATACTAGCGGAGGCGCGCAGCTTCGCTAGCTTA
>FAPS01033552.1:0-12827 GCA_900068365.1 Heliconius elevatus bari
GGTGGTAATGAGTTCGATTTGTGGTACATGTATGCGGATATGTATATGCAAATGGACAAGTAATTTGTTATATTTGATATTCGCATTTTTTTCATATTTTAAATGATATTTCTAAATCGGATTAAATGGATATGTTCAGTAGGTACCTATCATATATATTTGGAAATTAGACATTTCGAATACTGCAGTAGCCCGTAGTCACGGGTAGTAAGATGGTGGTACCTCTACTGAAGAATATCTCAATTTTTTGTTTCCCACTTTCGGGCCATTTGATCACCTCGATTTATTGATATTATCACCTAACATCTTTCTAACCACCATAGTCAAATATGTATGTACAATATCGGTATTGTCACCCAAGCTACGTATACTGCCATATGATACAATTATTAAAATCAGTTTCACGCTGTATCCCGCAAACAGCAGGTTAGGCAGAGGGAACTAAAATCCATTTTCTATCGATTTTTTAGAGGCATTGAGTGTGGAGTGGCAGATCTCAACGCCGCGCTTTCTCTTGTTACTAGAGGGAAGAAATGAAATATTAATAAAATATAATAATCCATTTCCCTGCGTAGAACTCGAACTCTCAACCGGCGCGTTTACAGCCACACACTAGTGCCACTGTGCCACGACGGCATTTATATAATTATAACCAGTGGATCAAATTTAGTTTCTTAGGTTTTATTATATAGTTACATCACATAGTCACAAGTCGACAAGTTTATATTGCTATTGCAATTGTACCAAAATGGGAGTGTCAATAAAATTGCAATACCATTATATTATGTTTATATTTCAATATTTCTTTAACACGAATATTAATAAAAACTTATTATAAACCTATGTATAAAATATCTAAAACTTGTAGGTCATGTTTGAAATTTTATATATTTTATACTTTACCTAAGTGTACAATAAAATATCAAATGCACAGCCGGTAATGTACATCCCATCAACAACATAAATGTGAAATGAGAGCCAAGTTGAATGTTAAGTAAAGCGTCGTTCTCGACTTCACTGACAAAAGATTGGGAGATCTAATGGGTGCCGAGTTCTGTATTCACTCGGAATAAAATTCAATTTAACTTGGCTATTTTTTATCACCAGGCACCAAACAAAATATCAATTTTATAGTGCAAAAGCAAGCTGGAAACTCAAAACAAGCGAAACAAGCTATTATAGCTTCCAAATATTATAGGTTCGAAAGAAATACTTAACCTACCTAAGGTCAGGCATTGCCCGAAACTCTTGAAACCTATCTGGATCATAATAAGAACGTTACGTTTGTTGTTGTAACGGAAACGTTTGAATTTTGCCACTTAACACGCAAGGTCCCAAAAAATTCGACAGATCTTTTAACACTTCCCTCTGCCTACCCTGCTACAAGTGAGATACAGTGTAAAGTCGAGAAAATATTTTTATAACTACCCTATAAGGCTATTTTCAAAACACATTTATTCCTAAAGCTAGTTTAAAATGTAAATGGCTAACCAAGAGCTGTTCTCATCTAGCAAGGCAAGTAGACCAAATTAATGAGATGCCCACTCGCTTTGTTGCCTCGTGTAGGGTCTACTTTATAAATTGATATCTGTCGCCTTAGAGATAGTACGATATATCGCGAGGACCGTGATAAAGGTAATGCTATTAGTATGACGATTTTTATTGCACACCTTTTGAATCTTGCGTTTTGGGTTTTGAATTGCATTGGAGGTAACTGGTTTGGTTCCCGTCAAAGCTTAAGTGAATATAATTCAAAAAATTTTGTAAAATTCAATTGATAGAAATACAATATTTCATTTACATACAAAATTCATTTCATTTATTGAAAGGACTAGCTTATAACTAAAAACTTTTTCAATCGCAAATTTTTGTAGACAATATAATATGTATGGTTTGGTGCAATTACCGTCCTAGGAAATATAAGTGTTATATATTTATACAAGAGGTAAGTCGTGATACTTGGATATAAGCGCGAAACTTTAAATGCGAGAGGTTGTGGGTTTGATTCCCACTCGAGGACGTAAATTATTTAATATAAAAAAATCCTCGTTCTAATAACGACCATACCCAATGCCTCCGTGCACAATGTATCTTAACACGAGGGTGCCAGATTCCTTTTGCCAACCCTGCTATATAGCTAAAAAAATCGTCATGACTTCTCATGGCTAGACAAATTGGATTCGTCACTGGGAAATATTTAAAAATAATTTCAGCGAGTGGACTATCACAATATTCAATAATTTCATATTAAATGGAAGAAAAACCAACACAGAAACTTATTTTTAGATGTAAGCACGAGGTGACCACTAGTTTTACATAAATGGTTATTAACTATGATCAAATAAAAGGTAATCTAAGGAATGAAGTCATGATAAATAATCTTAACAAATTAAATTTACCAGTTTATATTATGCAGGAATATAAATAATCGTGTGTATGTATGCGCATTAATAGCTTAATAGTTTTAAATAAATAAAAAAAATGTAAAGAATTTTTATATCGAAATTTATTAGAATAAGATTATTATGGTATATATATGTTTTTACTTTTACGCTGTTCGCCGCATGTAGCTATAGGAAACCTGGGAACTTATAGTTAAGACACTCCATCCCCAACTTTCCGCATAATTCTGGACGCATTGCGTCAGTGGCGGAACTCGATGTCGCACTTTGCTTCACTGCCAGAGAGAGGAAATGGAAATATTAAATACTTTATTTCATCGAGTGGGAATCGAAGCACACTTGTGCCCGTGCGCCGCGACCATCCTCTATTAGGTATTACAAAAAACAATATAACGAAATAACAATAATGTAATACCTAATGCAAACAGCCAACAATGAAGCCTATCAATAATGTCAGAACATGCTTAACGCGTTATATAAACATTTTTCAACACATACAATTTGCAACACTTTGGCTTGAGCAGACTTGCGACTATTAAAAAATAAATGAGGCTATCATGGTTATTGTATAATAAATTAAATCGATTCTTATTTAGGGGAACAAAGTCTTTTAATATACTCGTTCTGTTAAGAAAACGCAGCGTGGCGTTGAGTTCCGCCACTTAACACAAAATGTCTCGAAAAACAGCCCGTGGACGTGGAGCAGAACATGAAAGATATAAAGACAATCCATTGTTAGGATTATTTATCAATATAATAGAACTCAAAATAATGGTTTTTAAATTTTCTGTCCATTTGTCTGTACGTTTATGCACGCTTATCTCAGAAACGGCTACATTAATATAAAGTATTTCTATTTTAAGTACAACATAACAAGTGTTTTATTTAATCAGCTGAGACTTTAAAACTAAATGTATAAGTAAATAATGCTTTTAAAATTATTCTCTAATTAGATTAACAGTAATTTAGAGCAAGTCGCTAGTCTTAAAGAAGTCGTATGTCTACATAAAAATCATAATTTGAAGAGCGTACGTTTATAGCATTTTCCGCACATCATTCACTTGTCGTATTTATAATGGTTAGCATATTGTATTATGAAATCACTATGTTTAACCACAACGCGGACAGCACTAAATATTCCTTGTGACATCATTTTCAGTGTATTTTTTTATATTTAGACTCCAATGTTAATTTCCAAGCTCCAAAATTAATTTTCTTGCTATGGTAACAAGACAAAGTGCAGCGTTCAGTTCCACCACTGCATACGCAATGTCTCCAGAATTCGGTGAAGAGTGGGCAACGGAAGTGTCTCAATGGGAACGCAGTATCTTAACACTAGGTTATCCGGTCCCCTCTACCTTGCCTGCTACGTACGGAATACTGACGCTAAGAAAATATAACCGTTCTTTAGTCATGCCATGCGCAAGTAAAAGTACTGCGTGATAGATACTACTTCCAACAGAACACAGCAACTTAATCATAAGGAACCTAGAATTAAGATACCCCTCAGTTCAAAAAAAATTAAACATTGCGTGTTAAGTTGTGGAACTCAATACCATGCGGTGTCTATACATGTCATATCGGTGAATATATTTTTGTAGCTTTACGCTGTATCCTGAATGTAACAGGATAGTAGAAACTTGCGTTTCCCGAATTCCGCCGAATTCTGTTTGCATTCTGTGTTGAGTGCAGAAACTCAATGCTGCGCTTTGGCTTACGGCAAGGAAAAGGAAATATGAAATATATCATTAAGTCGTGAGAATCGAACTTCATAACCAGCCGCGTTTACAATCGCACGCTTATGCCACTGCGCTACGACTGACCTCATAATGATTTACATAATATATTGATCTATAATATTATTTATAACTTTAACGAGTGCATGCAAATAGGGTTATACTGATACAGCAAGCATTCATAAAACTAAAACCGTAGTAGCTTATTTCATCAAAGATAATATAAAGTATAATTTAAGGATATTTATAGATTTCGCAATATATAGTGTACTTGCACATACATATATATTGAAATACACACTGCTCTTTCGAAAATTATGGTGTGTAATAATATTACAATATATTGAAACTAACTCAGTTACTTTATTTTAATTAAGGTTCCAAACCCAAAAGGTAAAACTGGACTCTATAACTAAGATTTCGCTGTCCCGATGTCTGTCTGTCCGTCTTTCACCAGGCTGTATTTTGTGAACTGGGATAGTTAAACAGTTGATGTTACAGACGATGTATTTCTCTATGACAACATATACTAAAAAAACAGAATAAAATAAATATTTAAGGAGACTCCATTTTTTAAGGAAAAGACAAGGCAACGAGCGTACGGGTCACCTGATGGTAAGTGATCACCGCCGCCCACGATCCCGTGCATCACCAGAGGAGCTATAGGTGCGTTACCGACCTTTCATTTGACAAAAATAATTTGTTTTATAATACTAACATAGACAATGTGTATCAATTATTTTAATTATAATTGCCCCTGTTAACATTACCTAAAGCTCCAAGAAACTTATAGATAGCGCGATTTGTACGGTTCGAGTGATCATAAAATTGATTTTATTACTATCCGATACAACATTAAAATCACCTACATATGTAATATCATTTAATGGCTACACAGATTACAGATAAGGGAACATAGGTGAATTAAATTTCTGTAAAATTATGATTCGATTATTTGTTCGAGTTATTTTCATATTCCTGCTCTAGTAGACAATATCTTCATTTAAGTCATTTCAATATTTGAATATTCGACATACGGAGGAAGTACCCCAAAGCCCTGAATGTGAAATTCCCCCGATAATAATAGTAATGTAATAATATTACATTATGAATCTATAAGTGAAACAAAGTGTGGCGTTGAGTTACTCTAAACGACACGCAATGTCTTAAAAAATTAACGAACACAACGTACTCGTACGTTACGTACTTACGTTATTTTGGTGAATTTTGAGATGTAAAAATGAAAATCCCGTTTTTTACAATTCGCATAGGAATGACGAGAACTCCTCATTTAATCCTCCCTTACACACTTAACCTACATACTTGCCAAATTTCAACTTTCTCCGCCCAATAGTTTCATTTGCGCGTTGTCTATCAGAGAGTAACAAAAAAGATATAAATTTTCTCTCATAAAAAAATTAAACTATCATCATAAAGGTGTCAATGATATAATTTTGTACTAAAAATCCAAAATAATCTTATTTTATTAACCATATAATAGGAAATTGTGATCCGTTACTGACCTCTTTCCGGTTACATTTCTCACGTAAATAAGGCGTTGATGACATTTTAATATATATTATATTAAAGTACGATGACACCCTCGTACAATTACTATGATATTATGAAGGAAATCGGACGAAACGTTGGGAATATTCGGTTCAGTTGGTGGTAATTTGGCTAAATTCAATATAATTTTCGAATATGCAGGTGTTTTTTTGTTTGTTTGTATTTGACGTGTTCTAAGACTAAATAATTTTGTTTTATACTAATAAGTATTTTTATCTTAAACATATTTCCGAGACACTTCGTTTTCCACTTTCCGCCGATTATTTAAGACATGTGTGGTAGGTAATAGAAAAAAAACTGAAACAAAAAAGAAATTACATATAAATTTATTATTATTTTTAATCAACATTTAAACTTTAAAATAAAGTAAACAAAATGGCCGGATGTAGCGTTCCCATGACAATACTATCGGTCTGTGGAAGCTGAGTCGTGCAACAGATGCGCTCGCGTATCGACGCCTACGTAGAAACGAAATGTTAAGGTGGATATTACTATTACATAGTTTAATAGTTTTGTTTAATATAATGTATAGCCACACCGATTTCGGCGATGGCGACTTCTTGCATGTCTCACAGCATGTATATGCTGTTGTTTGTTTGTTTAATATGTTGTGTCATTAAAGGTGCAGTGTTAAGCGTCGTTAATGAACACACAATGTCTGTTAAAAATCGGCAGTAGGTTCTCTCTGCTATAGCAGAATTGGAATTTGAAAATATTGATCTGGTATCTAGCGGAAGGAGACTTTTTTAATTATGCTACATTTTTTATTTCCGTATTTTAAAGTTTTAATGGTTTTTTAGTTTATATTTCTAAAATATAATAGATATGCGTCCTCTCAAGCAATTTCTGTGTACATTGTTTGAAGATTTGTTGTCTTTACTAATAGGCACCGTGGCACAAACATGTGACTGTTATAGATTCTAGTTCTAGTTGGGGGAAAATAATATTTAATATTTTCATTTCCTTGCTATGATAATAAGGCAAAGCACGGTGTTGATTTCACGTACAACGCAATGTCTCAAAAATTCGGCGGAAAGTGGTAAGAGTAGTGTCTAAACACTAAGTTATCTCTACTTACTTTGCTACGTCACGAAACTAAAAAAAATTATAAAACATATAACATGCTTAAGAGTTCCTCATATATTTGTTGTTATTTTTTTAGCTTCCCGCACTTATATTATGTAGATAACGATTTATGTTCTACATTTTAATTTAAAATATAATTTCCACTAGTCCACACAAGTCTTTCCTACGCCGTGAATCCGGATAGCGATCAATCTGAGCGCGTCTGCATGTGCCCTTGCCAACATTTTATTACGACTCGCCTCTAACTTTCAAATATAACCAACTTATTTTATTTAAATTCGTCAATTTATCATTATTTATTTTTTTAACGATTATTTTAAATAAGAAGGCCAGTTGTGATGTTAGGCAACAAAGAAGAGGCCTAACGGAACACCGAGCATTGCATTCCCGCTGCCTACCTTGATACATATGTGCGTAATACAGCATGGAACTAAAAAAAAGTGGTCCAGGCACCAGGTTCACTCTGCCTATCCTACTTTGCTGATAAGCACATGAAGGCAACTATTCCAAATCCTAATTCCTAGGCTCTAGGTCACAATCACAATTCCCACATTCACAACTAAACAATGCCTAACGATAGGATTCATTGTAACTAAATATGCCTCTGATTACAAACTCGCAGCAACGTAATAAGCTCGTGATTTCAATTTATGATGAACCCGCACTTTGTACTGAGACATACTTGTGCTTGGTAAATGTTAGCTTTGTTCGAGCTTAATAAATGCGATTGAAATTATATTATTATAAGGCTCTACATGTAGAGTGGTCGTATTGATGAGCTCTGTCTTTAATGCATTTGATCGGGAGTTTACATTGCATCCCCCACATAGCAGGCTAAGCAGAGGGAACATGATGACCTTGTGTTAAGACACTCCGTTACCATTAACACACTTCCGTTCCCGACTTTCCGCCGAATTCTCGAGGCATTACGTATTGAGTGGCAAACCAATTACCAGAGCAAGAATATGAAAATAACTCATTCCCTCGAATGGGAATGGAACCCACTACCTTGGCGCTACGGTCAGACGCTATATAAATAATTTAAGCCTAAAGTACAGTACGTAAGGTATTACTGTGACATGACGGCCCTTGAAATGTTCAATCTATTATTCTATTTTACATTTGCACAAATATCAATGTTTGAATAGCAACGTTAGATTTATAATCATTAAGTCGATATGATCAACTCGCGCCAGCTGGTTGCGCCTACGCAGAACATCTTGCACTTTTAGATTAAAGAGATTACTTATTCACTATTGTAAAAAATATTTTTATTTTTCTTTCTTTAGTAGCCTGCGTATAGCAGGGTGGGCAGAGGGAACCTAATGTTAAGACAATTCGTCCCCGGAAACTAAACATCACGCTTTGTCTTTTTACCACAGTGAAAAAAGTGCATAGAGCAAATATAATTTCTCAATTTACGAAATGTTAATTTAGTTAAAAAATTATACATTACAAATTGAATAAATTATTTATTTTTATGTCAAATGTTTACCAGGAATTGTCTGGTAAACAAAATTCGGTAGACATTGCCACTCACCCCTAAAATGCTTCAAACGTTCAGCGGAAATTGGAGGAACGGAAACTTTTTCCACTAATTATTCTAAAACATGGTAAAACATTGTTTTAGGGTTCTGTAAATCAACAGCTACCACAGAACTCTTATAGGATCGGTCTGTCTGACAAGATAATTTATCTCAAGATCACGTGGGAGTATCAAGCTGAAATTAAAATTAATTATCTAAGTCTACGGCCCCTTTCAGTAATGCACTCGCTATATATAGTGTTCCCCCAAGGGATCTATAAACTTGTCAAGTGAGAACTAAGATTAAAAATAAAGTAAAAAAATCGATAACTGGAGATTTATAGGCGTATCATAGAAATAAAAATGCATGCTAATAATTTTACCTATTCAAGCTTCCTGTTGATGTTCATGATATTGATATGGAAACCCTTAGTTGATTAGACCGACTCCGACTTGACTTTATAAGTAAAGTAGATCTCACGCATACATCTAGGCTGACAAATACATACTTTATATTATAAAGATACATAATTTAATACCAATTCGCCATCAAAGTCTAGTCTAGCCAACTTTATAAGAGTACACGCCTAATAATTTCACACAAACGTCACTTCGATACATTCTCGTAGCGCATACCATCTCGGTGAAACAAGACAATTAGTTCGTGATTGTTGAATGAGTGACTCAGAGCGGTCTCACGATTACGTAGTGGAGCATGGATTGATTTTATGAACACATTTTGATATAGGATTCTTTATTAATATTAGTACTCATATTTATGTTTTATTTTTAAAATGAAGGAAAACAAGATTTTACAATCCTAGTTTGAGTAATAATTAATATAATTAGGTCACGATGATGTCATAAATTAGTAAAACGTTTAATTTTAGTTTTATTTTTCTTAACATTATATAGTGAAATTAAGTTTTACAATTCATAAATCACGTCAAGGTCACTCCCACTCGCAAAAACCGTAGAACAGTACCAGAGCGTACTTTAAAAATAACCTTAAAAGTTGATCGTCCATCAAATAAGTGTAATAATTAATGTATATAAAGAATTATTCCACTCTTAGGAAAGAAAAATACTTATTTAGAAAACGTACAAAAATTTGAAGCTTTAGTGTAATAAAACTTCATAACGGAATCTGAACCCGCGCCTCTTGGATGGTTTCCAAGCGGGTTCAAATCTTGCTGCGTTCAAATTGTTATACGTTTTCTAAATAAGAAAATTAACTCTTTGTTTTCTCTTTACCTAACATACAGGAAATTGAGTGTCTTTCTCAAAAAGTTTTCTTAATCAATGTAAAAAAATGAATTGAAGCGATGGAAAAAGTAAAAAACGCCTAACACTATTAAATTTAATTATATTATTTACTAGTAACATATTTACATTCATTATAGTATAACCTAATCACTGGGCAACACACCTAAGCATCGTTTATAGCATTGGAAAGTAATTACTGGCTGTAAAGCCTACACTTGATGAGTTCACACCCACGCGATAGACCGTGCTGAGTATCTCTTGAGTATAATAAGTTGAGACAGGAGATTCGTGGCTCAAGCGATATTGTTTTGACATTTGTTGTTTCGACCTTATAAAGTTATGGGGCGACTTGAGATAAATGGATGAAAGAGAATAAAATCACTCTGCTCTGTATTTAGCTTGCATTCCCTTTGAACAGCTTATAATACTTAGTACTCAATTTTCTAAGTTTATTGAATAGAAACGATTTCAACGAAGGCACAGCTCGTGAAATTTAAAAGTAGTTAGTAAAAGTTAGTAAAGTGGATTGTATTTAGTACATTTATTTTATTACAATAAAAGTAAAAAGCATTGAGTCTGAATTCAACTTTATTTTAAAAAATGCTTAATATTTTATGTAAGTATAAAATTCAAAGTGTGTGTATGTATGTAAGATCGACAAGTTGTGGTCTCGATTCTGAATATTTATTATTTTCATTTTTCCCGCTCTGGTAACGAAATTTTTTTACGAGAAAAGCATTATTTTAAATTCTTTAACTTTATTTTCAACACAATAACAAAAAATATATGAAACAATATGAAAATAACTAAGACAAATTTAAAGGCCAGCATCTTAAGTAATACTCAACGTGCCTACAATTCATATCGGCTCCACATTTCTCATATAAAACGTTGACCCCACGTAATATAGGGTCACACATCAACACAACATCTACAATGGACCATCTACTACAGTACTAATAACAGTATGCAATTAACGGCACTGACCTGCGCTTTGACGCTTGCAAAATTTACACCGTAATAAATTGTGAAATTGAAATTATTTCACAACGTACAAATATATTATTATAATGTTTTAGATATTATTATATTGTCATGTAACAATAATATACAGTTAGGTCGAGGCTAGACGTGGTGCAGAGCCTCAATGAATGGTAAGAGTGACAGGTTGTGGGTTCCTCGAGGATATTAAATAAAGAATATTTTAATTTCGTTACTGTAATAATCCGCAAAGCGCGGCGTTGAGCTCAACCGTTAGCGTCTCCAGAATTCGGCAGAAATTAAGAAATGGAGTGTCTGAGCATTGGTTCTCTCTGTTTACCCTACTCTATAGTGTATATTACAGAATATAGAGCAGGATACAGTGTAATGGTAAAAAAATACATTTATCCAGTCTTGTCTGTCTGCTGTCTTGCCTGATTTTTTTATTTTATTCGCTTAATAATGGCAGAATATGAACCCACGACTTCTTTTTCCAAAAGAATTCAATAAAACGCAAATTCTTCATACACCTGGAACTATATATTCCCTGCAAGTGTTACAGAGATACCATCAAATATCACCAGAGGTACAATTTTTATACTAAAAACGTGACTTCGGCATTTGTTTTATGTAAATTAGCGATTTGTTCACTGGGCTCTTGCCCACTTATTCTTTATTTTGGTATAGGTGGCTTATGGTTTACATGGTTTTGATATATAGTAGAGGAATTAGGATTCTATTTGTATAAACATAAGGCTTTAAATGCTTAAAGCTATTCGATACTCTGTTGCAATTCATTGTATAGAGCTGTATTTAGAACGATATTGTTTGTTATATATTTTTATAAAAGTATATATTTTTCTCTGTATTCAATATTAAAGTAATTAACTATATTAACAAAGGCAAATACTCATATTTACTCCTTATCATTTAAAATAATATTTTTATATGTCAGCGATGTCCCCACAGTAACTATTAAAATGGTAAAATTATGATTATTTTCTATAAAAAAAACTTTTTACATTACATTACTATGTTATAAAAACAAATAATTTTTAGAATTGATGAACGTAAGAATTTTATTTAAAAAGGGATATACCTCATTGAAATTATGAATAATTATGTATTTATAACTTGTTATACCTTACGAAATTTAGTATCTACTTAAATATTGGTCAATCATTATGCCCAAATATTACCCAATAATATATATTTTTAAGATGGTTCATTATAATTATTGTAATTACAATAATTATAATGAATTCTAGGTGGTAATACCATCTCTATATCGACATACTAGAATACCTCACCATGGAGAAGACAATACGCAAGAACGGTACGAAATATGAAGACAATTGTTTCATATTTATGCTATAATATGTTAATCTCAAATTAATTCTACTTCAATTAAACGACATTTTCTTTATTTAAAGTGGGGTTCAGAAATGTACCTCAAGTAGTTGGTTTGTGAATTAAGGTTTTGATTTATAAAAAGTTACGACCTGGCTCAAGAAAGGTAGTTTTGGATTCAGCAAATCGCAAGAGTTTTTACAATTTGTTTCCGCTAGTGAGAATCGAAACCATAATTTTGCATTTACTATTAGGTGCGACCATTTCGCCACGACGGCCTAAAATAGCATTCATAAATTAATGTCTCCAAAAAAAAATTCATTTAAAAGAGCAGACCACCCTGCTTAGCAACATCAGTATGAAAGGCATACAAATTCCACATACAAAATTATTAATTTTAATACTATCTATTACAAGAGGTGACTGTAAAAATGGCCACATCATTTATTTTTACGAGTGTTGACATTAAAGTTAATATTTAAATAATAAACCGTCTATTACACAAAATAATGATTTAACTAAATATTAACTTTGGTAGTAAGAATAATAATTATTTTTTATGAAACCTAAAATAACTTATTTAACCGCTAAGGTTGCACGTGTTCATAATAAAATATTTCATAATCTTTTAACGTTCTCTTAGTTCAAATAGATATTTCTTGCTATAGTTGATTTTAAATATTTTTAAAATCAAATATTTGAAACATTTATGTTTTCATAATCTTTTGGGCAAAAAGTGGCATATGATCAAAACTTTTGATTCAATTTGATTGATTGAATTTTGATTCAAATTGACAAAAATTCAATGATACGATGGTATCGAGTTATTATTTATTATAAAGTAGAATGCTACTTTATAATAAACTAGTGGACCCGGACGCGGCTACGCCTGCTTGAACTATAAGAATATTT